>VZTY01014311.1:136890-206723 GCA_013400935.1 Turnix velox | reverse complement strand
TTCTGTGTGATTCTGTGTTTCTGCAATGAGACTAAGGGGTACTGAGCATTTAACCATGCTCAATATTTAAGACCCTGAGTGGTGCCCTAAGGACAAGCACTGGCTACTTTTTGTATGCAGTAGGATGGTCATATTGTGTGTTACAGAGGTTAAACTAGACTCCTTTTGCACATGGTTTACGTCATCTGTGGAGCATCTATTCTTTGAGGGTAATTGCTAACTCTGCCTCACCTCTGCATGGAAGAAGCTGAGAAATGGGAAAGGATTTTTTCCTTTGCCTGCCTTACTGTATTGCACTTGGGCATGTGAAAGATTATGGTCGGATCTTACATCCCTAGGAGGCATATTGTCTGCTTGAAAATGTGCAAATGTGCTTTGCCTCCTGTATGGACAACAAGATAATTCATAGAAGATGGACCTAGCAAGTCACAAAGGGCTGAAGGGGCCAGCACGAGTGCCTGTGACCTTGACACTGGAGGCTTAAAAATGAGGGCTTAATGATGGATCACAGTAGCAGTGTGCCACATTCTTTTGTTTGAAACAGGCTAAAAACATGTTGAGAGCAAATGCCAGAAAGTGGAACTGATGTTAACATTTGGAAACTGCTTATATGTCTTGAGGGTAGTTTAAGCAGATCAGTTTTTGCTTTGGAAAGGAGCAGGAGCATTCTTTCAGTCCCTTCTCAGTTGACAGGATCACAACTGTTAGGGGAGACAATGAATACTGAGGCTTAGTAGCTTATTAGATTGCTCCAGTTATGTCATAAACACTTGTTTGAATATGGCAGAAAGCTGAAGTAATTTAGATGCCTTTGAAAACTTGTTTTTGTGGCTTCAGGTTTTAACCGGGCAGCTTTCCTGGGGTGATTTAGCCTTTAGAGAGGAGAGAGCTGTTTCAGATAGGCACTGATTTATGGTTTGCCATGGGTAGGCATTTAGTACCTCACCTTATTATACAGTCTTGGATACAAATTAGGAATTTTGCAAGTAGTCATCTATCAGCTGTGTATTACAGCAGCATTAGACCCCAACTAAAAACCTTTGCGCCTAAGTAATTTCTGCAGAATGTGCAAAAATGGTAGGTCAGCTGAAGATGCAAGTAGGACTTTGACTCAGAATTTGTGTGCTGTTTATTACTTAGCTTTCTCCTCAAAAAAAATCAGGCATGAAAAATTTGTTGAAATTATAGGAACAACTGGGCAGTTCAGGTAGACAGGAAATGGAGCTGCTCTGGTTATTTGGGTGAACACCAGAACTAGTGGTTCAGCAGGCAGTGTGAACAGGGACAAACAAATCTAACATCTCACTAAGTGAGTGACTTTCATTCTTTGTTTAACTGAATGCCGTGGTATTTCTGCCTACAAGCTAATAGTTTTGCAACCATTCAGGTTTTTTTCCAAAATAGTAATCCTGGTGGTAAAAAATCTTAGATTTTTTTATCATAATATGATCATAGGCATATAATTCTTCTAATCTCAGTATATCTTTCATATATCAAAATTTTTCAATATGAAAACCAATATTTCTAACCATCCTTGTCTGTATGTTCTATTTGTAGTGACAAAGGCATTAGAAAACAAAAAGTTTATGTGGGTTTTCTTTGTGAGAAGTTATCCAAACTAGGGTGAAGAATGTCTTTCCAACCAATTAAAATCTCTTACATTCCTGTTCGGAACAGCTCTACCTCAACTCTGTTGACTCTACCTCTCCTCAGCTGTAAAGAGCTGTAAAGGCTCTGTGAAATCTATTTTTAGTCATATAGGCACAAAGCACCTGATTTAGCTCTTGCTGACATTGGTTTAAATTAGAAGGATCTCTGTTAAAAGTCATTAAAACCAATGATGATTTGGGTTAAACCTAAAATACAATGAAACTAGGTTAAAGTCAAAATAGAACAGACTTATGTAATTGCAGACAGAATGGTTCCACTGACTTTCCCAAGTCATGAAATACTCTACTGTCTCAAGTTTTCTATAGAAAGGTGTATGTTATATGCAAGACATTTATTTTTAGAGGGGCATAGCCTTTTTCATTTCTTTGACATAGAGGCAAAACTTGAAGTCTGGATTACACTGTCTAGAAATCATGGAACCCAGTCCTAAACTCTTTCTCTTTTATTAGGCCAAATAATTCTCCTTCTCTAGGTGCAGATTTACTTATCTGGTTTTACATCCATTCATCCATCCGTGCACTAATAAAACCCTTATCAGTGCAGAATTTCAGAGCTCCATTAAACATTTCTACTAGTCTTTAAAGGACAAGAACTTCAGTAGTCCTATTTACTGTAATTTTGGTGCTGTACTTCAGCTACCTTCAGCTCCATATTTTCTGCAGATATCTGATCACATGTGGATAACTATAATTTAGCAGGTACTTTCTTCCTGCTTTGCCTCCTCTACTCATCTGATATGGTTAAACACTCAGCTTTGTTCTCTCTCTTAGTACTTTGTGACTTTGTGGCTGTAATGGCACATCACATTATATTTCACATTCTCTTTTGGTGTAGCTTTCTGGAGGTTTGCATTCTTTGCTGTTTTGATCTTCCATAATACCATGTGACTGAAGGAGAAAATGATAAGCCAAGAGACTCTCTTTAAACTGTCCCACTGGTGAATTTCTGCACATCTGCTTTGAAATTCAGGATAGTGATGAATGCCCCTTTGTCTAGAACTGCTGTACTTAGGGGTTTTTTATATAAATGTATTTTTATATATAGTAACATTGATACAAAGATGAAGCAATAGATGTGGTGATAGCATTAATTATTAAAGACTTTTATTCTTATGTGAAGCCACAAGAATGAAAACATTGTGCTTCCTTCAAAGTTCAAAGACGGATTTTTGCTCTTTGTTAGAAGTTGCAGACACTGCCCAATGTTTTCAGAGCTGCGTGGACATCTGATGGTATAGCCAAGGACATGTGAATGTGTTCCTCAGTAACATACTTGTCTTTTTGAAAGTATCAGTGTATTCTTATCTGTATCTTTAATAGACTTACTCCCTCTTCAAATGAAGCCCCAGGCACCTCATCTAGTACTCTCTGAAGGAATCACTGCAAAATTGACCAAATGGGATTAAACTGCCTGAACACAGGTGTGATTTTAGATGATTGTTGGTGAAGGATATCTTACCTGACCTCTGGCTGTTTCTCCGCCAGATTTTACTCTTGGCCTTGAAAGTCTCTTCCTTTGGTCCCGTGTCATTTCTGTCACCCTGCCAGAATCTCTGAGACACCCTCAGGCATCTTTGATTAGGCACAGAAAGTGCTTACAGAGCTTGCTCTGAATTGCTCTGTGGCAATTTCTGAAAGCCAGAATCAGATTCTAGGGGGGTTGAGGAATTTTTAACATGAGCTTTCACAGAGAAAAGTTTCCACAGTTAAAGTGAAAAACACAGCTCTTGATCCTTCAGAATGATGATGCAGGTTAAATGTGTGGGAATCATTGTGGCCACACTGACTATACACTGTACTTGGGGTGAAAATTTATGCAAGGAGTTGTTGACATTTGGATCATAATTGTGAGATAAAAGAAGGGAATGATAGATTCTGCCCTTTGGACAGAAGAAAATACAGGACTACATGTAAGTAGATCTGGGGATAAAAGTTGGCTCTGATGTCCCTTCTTCTGCTGCTGTGTTGAAAGTAAAACCCGTATGATTCATAATTTTGAGGTAGAGACTAGTCTGCTACCAGCAAGAGCTCCACTCTAACATCAGAGAACAGAGCAGCCTCTTAAATAGAATGGAAATCCCTCATCTGGAGTGAATGGCTTCTGCAATGTAGGCCCTTTATATCAATGGCTTCCCCTATATGTTACTGCATGTATAGGTAATACAGGCTTTTTGAAAGCTGTCAACAATCTGAGGAGTCAGGGTTTCGTTCCAGGGATCTGGAAGCTATTTCAGACTCAGTTATCTCATAATGTTGCTGCCTGTTCTATGAGAAAGGGAACCTGGTGCTGTCCAGTGTGACAAGACCAGAATGTTTTCCCATTCCCTTGGACAGTCCAGTTTTGGGTTGTCTGAAATGCACACCTGTGAGGTTGTAGGATGCTCTGCTTTCCTGTGCTTTAGGGACGCGTTGTTTCATGAGCACAGTGATACCCTTTTCAGGTGCTGATGATGCTCAAGAACTATAATTAAGTACTTTGAAAGCAACTCTTTAGAAATACCATAGAGCTCAGAGTTTATTCTGATGCCCTTCTTTCTGCTAAGTATCAGCTTTGCATATGCTGACTGGGTTTTCAGAGCAAAGCGGTTTTCTTTGTTTCTTGAGCATCATCAAAAGCAATAACAGCTCTGGAGAGCACATTCCATAATAATGCCATGCACTCTGCTCAGCCTGAAATGTAGGTATATATACTTGTATGAAAAGTGGCTGCAAACTGTCTGTAAAACACTCATCTGACCTATGCATATCAGTGGGGAATCCTGCCTTGATAGATATTCATACCCAGCTTTCACAGAGCAGAGGAGAAGTGCAAGATGGTCATATCTGACTTCTCTTCCTCCACAGTGTTAGTTTGGCATTCAATCTTGCACCTCCCTCGCCTTGAAAGCACAAGGAGCTCTGAAACCAAATATATCGATGAGGGATACTAATAGATTTATTCATCTTCTTGTTACTGAGATGGCTGTGCACAGCTAATGGGAGCAAGGAGCAGCAACTTATTTTTTTCTGACAAGTAAATAACCAATCCCTGAATGCACTTGGAAAAGCTGCCCTTTGAGGAAGAAAGCAACCTGTTTGCAGACTCCATTTTTATGCTGCAATTTTTTCTTCCTAGCAGGTCACACCCAATTATCAGGTGATGTGTTAAACCTGTCACTGCATACAAATCTGCTGCCATCCTCCCTGAGTACAGGGATTTTTGAAATAGTTGTCTGTAGACTTTGTTTTACCTGAATAGCTGGAGAGATAAGCTTTTTTGATTTTTTTTTGTTTGTTTCATTTAGTTTTTTGTTTTTAAAATACGCCAAAAGCCAAAATACAGGGAATTTAAATTGAGGGAGAGAAGTGCCTTAAATCTCCATCTCTTTCCTTTCCTAAATAATTTTCTAGCTCATTTTTAGTAGCATTACTCTATTATTGATTAAAGTAGATTGTAATATCCAGCCCTTACCTTGCAGAAGAAAATGCAGATCACTCATCTTTTCTTCTATTAATTCTCACAGCTCCTGGAGTTTGCAGTCCATAAGGCCATTCACAGGCTGAGATCTATATTCATTCATGTACATTGCATTGTGGTTTTCAACATCAGAGCTGGCCTAATACAGACTGAAAATTGTTTACATGTGCACTTCTCTCCACACAAGCTAAACATAAAATAAGATTCACAAATTTCTAGAGTGAAGGAAAGCTTATTATCCTGGTGTCTTGTATGGGATAACTAAAGAACATAGAAGGTGGGAAGCTTGCTAAGTTCCCAGAGAAAGTCTTGTGGAAAAGGAGATGGAATGCAGATGACTGGGCTCTCCATACTCTCCATTAAACATAAAACAACTCTTCTGCCCAGAGGCATGACTGTTAATAGATTGGTTGATATCAAAGTGAATATGAATCACAGTTATGTTGTGAAGGAAGTGGATATGGATAAAGAGTTGGTCAAGAGTTCCTTCATTTCTCATTAGAAAAAAAAAAACCAACAAAAATCTTATCAATGCAGTAAGGGGTTGTGGCTGCTCTGTGTAGTTAAGTGATGTGACTTTTTTTTTGTCCTCTTTAGGGTGTTTCTAAGCACTTTTGACAGCTCAGGTCATGCTCCCTTCTGATCTGTATTGACATGACAAATCTGGGGAGGATTTCCTGTTGGTGTAAGTCAAAATAGCTCCAGTCAGAACAGCTTGACTAGAGGGATGTCAATGTGTGTGGTATTTATAGGGTATTTTCAACATGTTTTCTCATCCCACATTTTGTTTCCAGATGTCAACAATTGATCTTAGATTTCTAAATACTTTTTTCCAAAGCAGTTTCATGACTCTATTTTCTTTGAGACTATTTTTAAGGAAGGTTGACAGTCTGATTGAAAAAAATCATTTAAAAAGGAGAAAGGAAAAAGGGAATCTGTCCTTTTAACAAGTTAGAGGGCTAAGATACTCCAGAAAATGCACAACTTATTGGTTTCTCTGATGCGATTCAGTGGACCACCTGCTGCCCAAGGACATCTGCTGTAGAGATTGGTCTGTGTGCTTTCCTCCAGTGGCTGGAAAATGGTTACCAAGTGGGGGAGAATTGGCATATGTGATCTGTTTCTACTGTGCTGCTTGACTAGGTACTGATAATTCAGCAATCTGACAGGCTATGGCTTGGGAGAACAGCACAGTCATCTTAGATTATCTCTTTTAGCCTAAAAGGCAGCAGGAGGAAATATAAGAAGTTGTGACTAAAGTGAAAATTAAATAAATAAAAGCATAAATGATATCACTCTCTTCAAGTGAAAGGCTCTTATCTTCTCATTGTATTTAATTTGTGAAGCATGAGATGAGAAATATGGAACTGCCAAGTTAGTTCAGGAAAGAAGTGGGAAAAATGAATTGAAAATTTCAGAAACTTTTTTTCCCACTGTATAAAAAGACATTTAAAGAAAACACCAACAACCAAAGCCTCCTTTTATTTCATGTGCTGCTGTTGCTGGGAATGAAACTGGGATGTGAAAGATTTTGATTCATTGCTCTCAGGGAGCTCCCAGGGAGCCCTATAGGAACACTGTGGAGGACAGTGTAAAAGCTAAGGCAGTATTACCCTAGCTGACAAATCGAGCTTTGAAAAGACAAACTGTTTTTCACAGTACAGGGGTCATTGCTTTGTAGTGAGTGATCATTGCTGAGGCAGGAGACAGCTGGTGGCAATGGGAAATAATCAACCAATTCCTTTCACAACTGGCTGCTGAGTGTTTGGTTTGGCATGCAGATATATACATGCAAGCGTACACTGCAGTATTTTAAAATCTATATGTGCCTCTGCTTATTACTGTCATCTTGTGCAATCAGTCTTTTCATGAAATAATTAAAGGTTTGCGGCATTTTTGCCAACTGACTGGCATTACTGGTGTTCTGGATGATATGCCTGTTTCACTGGGTTTTATAAACTGACAGAAGGTGAATCCTGGCATTATCCATGCGCTTTCACACCGTGGGTATGTGGGAAATAATGTCTCTAGCCACTTCTTACTATTCAGGGAATTCATAAACAACAGCAGTGATATAAAGCAAAAGAGCAGTCATGCATTTTTCAGTCCTTTGGAAATTCCCTAACCACGGGACAATGTGCCCTCTTCCTGACTCTCCTTCTGGGAACTTTCTTACACTCAAAATTTCTCTGAGTAGGTTGCCTCCTTTTAATATCTGTATTCTTCATAGGTTATTTCTTTCAATTTGTTCAGTGGAGTGTGAAGGAGAAACTGTTGTTTTTCGGGTGGGAAGCTCATCCATTTGGCTCCCACACAGAACTGATATCAGACTTCTATCTTCAGGTGCTTCAGGAAATCAGTACTTTCATTTTCAGTTTCAGATAACTGGGATTCTGAAATTACAGGAATGGCTGGCACCCGAGTGACCCAGGATTTCTGCTGTTCTGATATTGTTTGCGGTGGAGAAGGGTGCTGGAAATTGCTCCACAGTTTGTATTTTGGGAGAGGGTGAGACTGACCTGAAGCTAACCATCTTGCTCTCTCCCAGGTATGCAGCAAGGCATGTATGGAGCTGCTCTTATAATTCTTTTTCTTGTCCATAACCAATTAAGATCCTCTATAATTAAAAGAATGAGGCAAGAAGTCTCAGCAATCTTCCTTGCTTTTAAACCATTGGATATGCATCTATTTCCTTCCATTTGTGCAAATAGATCTTCCCTCAGTTTGGCAGGCAGTGAGTACTCTGCCAGAACAGCAGCAGTCTTCAGAGATGTTGCAGCTGGAGTTGCTCCCCTGGACCATGGTCTCCAACTGATGGTGCTCTGTGATGGAGTTCAGCACACCGTCAGTTGCTCTCATGGATTATTCATTCACAGGCTCCTGACATGGAGCCTTTCCTTGTCAGGTAAGTGTAGGTAATAAATCCTATCACTAGCAAGGGTCAGGTTATCATTGAAGGGGGAATGTCTTCAACAAACTGCTGTAGTAGTGGTAAGACTGGAGGCTGGCTACAATGAGTCACCTGAATGAAGGCACCAGAAGGAGGTCACTCTGGTTCTAGTGTGACTACTGTGAATAGCACTTCTTTGACACATGTAGACGCTCCCCCTGTGGCTGTAGGGATCACAATGTTACGTCTTTGGGGAAGCTTGTCTAATTTGATAGAAAGGGTCAATGGACAAGAAATAAATGATAGGAAAAATTTACTTTCTCTAGCCATATACACATACGTCTAGCCATAAACACATTCAGTTCTCACCCTCCTTCCCTTCCTCTCTGAACTCCTGTAATTTGCTTTAGGGTGTTTTTTGAAAGCATTTCTTTTGTAAAATGAGAAAACCAAATAGTCTTGATTTTGAAAATTCCTGTTAGCTCTGTGACGTGTATTGCTGTGTTGCTTTAGGAACAGATCTGAGTATATACTTTTAAAAATAAATGTAATAGAAATGTTGCTTCAATTGCCCCCTGATCCAAGAAAAGCCAGGCTTAGACATCCCGCAATGTCTTTCTATAATATCTGGTAATTTTCTGAAATAACTGAACATTTTAGTCACATCTGAGACTAAAGCAGTCATTTCATTAAATGACTGAATGTTTTAGACATTCTGTAAAATGACTGGTTTAGTGTATAGCTACAACATACACACGTACAGATTTATTAAGGAAAGAAAGGCTATTGATGTTTTCAATGCTCAAACTGCTCCATTTTCTTCTCTCCATCCACCCCAGCCTGCCATGGTATCAGCAGCCTGAACAACTCTTCAGTGCTGTGCTTCAATGGAGTTGGCTTTGGTTCTTAGAACAGCAAAAAGCTGCAACCCATTATGAATCTTGGGCTAAGTGTCTTTGTCATGTTCACAAGGTTTTTTTGCATTTTGCTTTTTGTGTGGAGCACAAATATGTAACTCACTTCTTATTTATGCCAGACCCACTTATTTTCCTCTTAGCAGCTATTTAAGTGGGATGTGCTACACAGATTATGAGTGAGCAAGAGGACAGAGATTATTCTATTGAAAAAAGATGAAAAGATTGTGGGATTTATGTATAACTCATTAAGAATTGTTTCAAAATACTCTTTTTCAAGAGGTTGCATATCCACAGAGAATCATAAATCTTGACAAGTCAGGCATATTTTACTTAAGGCTAGTCCATGGTAGTCCAGGAAGAGGTATGCTCAGGTCATTGCATTAATTTGACAGTTTTAAAATTTGTAGGTTAGAAAAATATTTTGACATACCCATGTACCAAAGTTCTTCCAGAATTTTATTTTACTTTAAGTATTTCTTCATAGGCCCTGGGATTTAGGTGAAATTCAGTTAATTTATCAAGAATGATTTTCCAGACTGGAACTGTTTTATCTTAGTCTTGTTCTAGTACTGGATATCCCTCTGTTGAAAGCTACAGCCAAATGATTGAAGTTTGAGATATGGATAATAAATCATAGAATCATAGAATAGTTTGGGTTGGAAGGGACCTTAAAGATCATCTAGTTCCAATCCCTTGCCATGGGCAGGGACACCTCCCACTACACCAGGTTGCTCAATGCCTTGTCCAATGTGGCCTTAAACACCTCCAGAGAGGGGGCATCCACAACCTCCCTGTGCAAAATTTTCGCACACATGTGATTGTTTTTATTTTTTGCATAAATTTGAAGCACAAGCTCATTGTCTTTCTAGTCCAAACAGAAGTCATGATTCTACTTAATGTACTACAAAAAGGAAGAAGAAACCACAGTTGGCAGCATCTAGAAAAGATAATGTATTCTGGGTAATCAATTCATGCTTCATTGGTTCTTTCAGGCCAGCTAATGAATGAAGGTGCTCAAATGAGAAAGCTTTTCTCTGAACCTGATTAATTATCTCCAAAGAATTTACTTTATTCATGAGGTGATCATCTGAGGTTAAACAATCCCTTAGTATTCAATATATTTGTAGTCCATTAAGAAGATCTCTAATATCTATCCATTCAACCATCCATTTCTTAAATACTTAAATGTTCTGGTATTAATAATGGCAATATTTGGGCTAGCAGTAAATAATCCTGTATTACACAGTGAGAAGAAAGTGAGGAAAAAACAGAAAATAGTTCACTAAAACAGGATAAAATAAGATCAGTTACATAGAAATTAATAATCTCTACACATTATTGCACTGGTGTCTGACTCCTCATACAATACTGTGGATACCTAAGACCAGATCTTTGTAGTCACACAGGTTTGTAGCTGATATTGATATCACTGAAAATAGGGAAATCTAAATAACTTTCTGTATGGGAACATTGAACCTTAAACTATTTTGAGTAAAAACAATCCTACTGTGTTTGGTATAGAAATGGGGTCCTGATCCATTCACTCATTACAAGCTGCTGGTGAGATCTGATACCCTTGCCTTTTTTCAGGAGAATTGGTTGGCACCATGAAGTATCAATATCTTGGAGGGAAGATTATGGCACGACTATAATTAAGCTGAAACCTGCTTCTCAAATAAAAAAAACCCTAAGAAGTCTAGTCCATTTAGCCAAACAAATATATTCCTGATGTCCATTTATGAATAAAAAAGATATTATTGTTAATTTTGTCAAAGGAGAGTATTGATACTATTGCTAGCTAAGTCCTATTTATAATTTATCCTTTTTAGTCATGATCAATGCAGAAAGTTTAAGGGCCAGCTGTGGAGTTGGTCCTAAAAAGCCTTAGGCATTTATGAAGACTTCTACCAGTTCTTACTTTGTCTGCCAAAGTTTTTTGCTGTGGGTTTTTGCTGTGGGTTTTGGATTTGTATTGTCCTTATTACATGCAGCTCTGACAGACCTTTTTTGTGTATCAGTTAAAGATTCAGCATCTTTTGAAGTATGAAAGAATCTCGTGGTTAGGGTGTGTGAGCTTAAATGAATGCATGTGAGTAAAACTCCAGGGGAAGAGCCCCTGAGCCTAAGTTTTACTTGAATGCAGTTGATGCAGACATTAGATGTGTAATCTGCAGAGATGCTTGGGCTGAGCATAGAGCAATCACCACAATTTTAGGAATACAAATCTAAAATCCTGTATGAGTTCTTTCATCTTTTAGGACAATCCCAGTTTAAGAAGGCACCAACACTGGAAGTACTTCAGAGATGAGTGTATGTATAGTGCTTAGAGATATGACTTGGTAATGGTTCTTGTCAGAGTTAAGTTGATGGTTGGACTCAATGATCTGAAAGGTCCCTTCCAGCCTCAGTGATTCTGTGGTACTAAGAGGCCTTTTACTTATTAAGAATGTTTCCAGGAAGGGAATTATAACCTTGTGAAGGAGAAGCAGTAATAAATGCAGCTAAATGCTTCCTTAATGGCCACTGATTCCCTTTTGGTGCCCAGTGAATTCAGTGGACAGTAACATGTTAAAAGAAACTGCTACTTACCTCTTCAAATAAAATCCAAGACCAATATTCATGCATCATTGAAATTACCAATATTGCTCTCAGTGAACTAAGGTTTTCTACTATGGGATTTCCCAATGCTCAGCACCACTCAGATTATGACCTTCAGCCTTTGCACTGAGTTATCATCATACTAGACTAAGGCATATTCTCACAAACATATTCATTGAGTCTTTTAAGTGAGATGAGTTTTTAATTTAAAAAAAAAATATATTTTCCTTTGAATTTGAAATAAGGGCCATTGATTTTTCTTCTGTTAGGCTCTGAAAAAGAAAAATCAGTAGATAAAGCTTGTGTACCATTAACTACAAGTGAAGGGCTAGTTGACCTTACCTGAGCCATTGATGAGGATGAGACTAATGGGAAAAAAATTGATCTCTTCATAATATGTCAAGTGAAGCATGGTTGGCCAAAAAATCTCATTATCAACACCGTTCTTGGGAATAATAACAAATATCTGTTAAGTTTTATTAAGTTCTCCCTAGGTATAGGAGGGTTCTCATTTGTCAGTCACTGTATAACCTAATGTCACTGACATGTGTATGTCACACAAAGTGATTAGTGATGCAATTCTTGGGTTCCTAGTGAAGGAATAAGTAAATCCATTTTATCAAAATAAAGAGATATTATTATTAAGAATTGCTTTTCAGGGAAGACACACAGAATCACAGAATATCAGGGTTTGGAAGGGACCTCAAGAGATCATCTAGTTCAATCCCCCTGCCAGAGCAGGAACACCTAGATCAGGTCACACAGGAAGGCATCCAGGTGCATTTTGAATGTCTCCAGAGAAGGAGACCCCACACCCTCTCTGGACAGCCTGTGCCACTGTTCTCTCACTGTCACCCTGACAAAGTTTTTTTCTTATATTTCTATGGAACCTCCTGTGTTCCAGCTTTGACAAAGAAAAATCAGTAGACAAAGCTTGTCCTATCATTGCCCTTCGTCCTATCATTGGAGGTCACTGAGAAGAGCCTGGCTCCATCCTCCTGACACTCACCTTTTACATATTTATGGACATTATAGACTCTTCCCTCTGCCTGCTCCCCAACTTGTTTTTAGGGCCTGGCATGGCATGGGGCTGGGGGGGGTCCCCATAGAGCTCATCCCTTTGCAAAGGTGATGAACTCATGTTCTTTGGCCTCTTTAGGCTTTTACTTTCTTTTTTGGCCATAAAACATTTATCATAGGATTCATTAAAAAACCCTATTAAATTATGTTTCTGTGAGATGTGTCCCTCATGCACTTGGGAAAAAAGTGAAATGTCTTTTCAATTGAAGGCATTTTTCGTTTCTATGTGTAATACTTTCTTGCCTGGGGAAACAAATGGTGTCTCCGTAGGGTGCCTAACTCAGCATGAAAGTGTGATCTCTATGTAACCCCAGTATCTAGGTCATCACTGGAGAATGTGCCTTGGATATCAAACGCAAAAGGCAGGACCTCTATTGCTTGAGCTAAAGGACTGAGCCTCCTGGAGGCAACTACAGCAAAAATACTCTCCGTGGATCAAATGGAAACAAATAACAAATCTTGAATGGAGGGTAACATGCAGAAATAAAGCTGAACAAGATGGCTGGGGTCTGATTCAGAGCTGGAACTTATGGAGATGTAGCCTGGACCTATTGATTGTTTCTGTACTAGCTAATTAAGCACTGTCAAGCACAAACCTAAGCACTGCACTTGGTTATCCATGATGTTAAATGGTCCTTGGCCACCCACTTTTGGCCTGGACCAACTATGGCTTTTACTAACAATATGGTCACAGTTTTTAGAACAAGGCTAGGAATATTTCTCTCATGGTGTGGGTTCTGTTGCCATGTTTTGCAAAGTATGAAAATCTAATGACATAGAGGTAGCCAGACCTTACTACATGGCCTCCAGGATGTGTTTTAGTTTAGTGTAGTAGTAACATCTACAGTCATTTTGAAAGAAACATTGGTGTTTGTATCATTCATGGCTATCACTTACCAGGTGAGTTCTCATCCCAACTTAGCTGCTGCTTTTTGGCTTTGATCACATCACTTCAACTCTGTTTATCAGTTGACTTCCTCTGTACATTTTGGTAACTGAAACTAAAATATTTCACAGATAAATGTCAAACATATACATATGTATACACACAAACATGTATACAAGTATTCATAATTAGGTACAATGACATTGTACATATGTGCTTGCTCAGTGTAATTAGTTTTTTGCAATTATTTGACGTCTTTAACTTGGATACTTGGTCACTTATGCCTTCTGCCTTTATTTTTGCATTGTATTTGCATGAATTTAAAAAAAGGGAAGTGGCAGGTGTCATCTGTGGCACAGGAAGGCTTGCAGTAAATTATCTTCTAAATGTATTTTACAAGTATCCATGTTGTTCTCACTATACCAGTACTATTTCAAATACCACCTGGAAAGCAAATGCAATCTTGTTCATCTAATCAGCAATTATTCAAAAGAACTTTTAAAAATAACTTTTTTTTTCCCCACTACTCTAATTTGTGAGTTGAAGTTGTGAGAATTCCTGCAGAAAAGATGATATCTTTTCTTGTTCTTTTCACAAAGTATCCTTCAATATACCCCAAGGGGAATAGTAAAGTTGCTTAAACTCTCTCAAATGGCAATAAAGGGGATCACACTTTTAAAACATAGCCTAGGGAAATACAACAGCACATAAATTCCTTTGGAAATTGCTTGTCAGGTTCATTTTGAATGGTAAACGCCAGAATGTGCTTCCAGCTAATAATTATTTCTGAGTGGGAGGGTTGTCTGAGCTCTGGGGAAAACAAAAGATTTGAGTGCAAGTAGTGAATTTGTTTCTGGCATGCTTTGTAAAACAGAAAGTTGTCTTTTGTTTCTTTTTTTTTTAACCCTCACTGGCATTTTAAAGTCTGCTGCAGCACTGATTGAAATCACGGGGGACTTTACTGTTGAATTTGCAGGGTACTGTATCAGACCCATGGACTCCTCACAATCAACAAGAGAAGAAAGATTTGATTTTTCAGTAGGAAAGGTGTGTGGTATCTTACAACTGGTTGTTTAAGTCCTATATCTACGCAAATCACATTAAGAAATAAAGGCATGTAATTATCAATATGCAAGACCAAGTGACCTGGCATTAAAAGCAAAACTAAATAAATACACTTAAAATCTGTGTGTAATAAATGCAGCTAAATGCCTCCTAATGAGCACCGATTCCCTTTTAGTGCCCAGTGAATTGAGTAGACAGTCACAGGGGTTTCACTGAGCTTTGGCAGATGGGATTCATAGGCCTGAATGTAGATGTCTACATGTGAGCTTACCCTTGCTTTGAAGTAGCTGGGGAGGAAAGCAACTTATTTTTATGGTCAGGGCAGGAAGCAGTTTGTTTTAGGAAGCAGTTCATCTCGTTCTAATGTAGATGTTTGAGAGAGATTTAGTGAGTTTTCCCCTGAAACTACCCATTTGTCTCCATTGACTATAAATGGAGCAAGAGTGACTGGCTGAGATGGAGACGAATCTCCTTCTTGCTGGGTGAAAAAGTCAGCATTCACTGCTTCCAGAAACTGCTCTTTGCTTGAATTATGGTATAATCAAGAGTTTGAGACTCTTCTCTCTCAGTACTAGCCAAAAGTGTCTCTTAGTAGCCTTGCTGGGCATACAAAGGCAAACAAATACAAACAGACAATTCTCTTCTGTCGAAATTGTGCCATTCTATGGTAAATGACACTTGGATGACACAGAAGTATTTCCAAACTTGAGTTCACCTGAAAAATTAGAACAGTTTTTGAGAGAGTGAAAACATTTCAACACTGGGAAAAAAAAGTGATTTTCCACTTCAAAGTGACATTTCAATTGGAAAATTAGCAAGCTGATAATTTAAATTTAATTCAAATCAAAGAGTAAGGCACCAACCCAAACCAAAGGGTATATGTATCTGAAATAACTTTTTTTCCCCTTAAGATTATGTTTTTATGGCATGATGTTTTGCATTGCACAGGTTTGTGGGTTTTTTTCTGCTAAAATAAATTTAAAAATGAGATTATGCATTTCCTCAGTGCACAGCAATGTGTGTTAGACCCTAAGAGGTTGCTTTTTCCAAATTCAATGTAAAGCCTGTGATGTGTTTTCTGTATCTCAGTATTTCAGCACTTGTGTAGTCTTTGCCTAGGGGTAGGTTTTCATCAAAATTACTTGAACTTCTGTATCAAGTGACTACAGCCAGAAATGGCTTTTAACATCACCGTCCTCAGCAGGCTGGTGTAGAGCCATAGCAAACCCATAGAAGGCAATGAGTTACCTGAACTTGAACTTGTGTAGCCATTTTGGGTATCAGGGATTTGCAAATATCCACTTGGTTGAAGCGAGAACATTGAATAGCAGAATATTCACTGCTGTTAACTGTGGTGTAGGCTGCTAACACTTTGTACTTTTCATGTAGATGCAGCAGAATTTAGCCTTTTCAACTACTTATGACAGCCACCCCCTTCTCCAATCACCATATTGGAATCATGGGAGGCTCTTTATTCTGGGAGATGAGAAGCTTCTTGCCTGTTTGCTCCTGTTCAGCAATACTCGAGTGTGTGTGTGACAACTCTAATGCATTCACTACAGCAATAGTCCTAAGGAAGCCTATATGTCCTTGAAGTTGAGGTTTGGTTGTTTCTTTTTCCCTTATTTTCTTGATCTTTTCTCCAATGGGCTGAGAATAGCTGTTGACTGCTGTTGAAAAATTGTTTTCTGACATCTAATCAAGGCAGAGATGAGAGATTTTTTAGAAACAGTACTTCTGATGCGTGTCAGTTTGCTTTGCTTGGTCAGTTGTTGCCACCCCAGCTTTAAAGAATTTTAATTACTTTAGCTGTTATGAACACAGTCCCTTGGGAAAATTCCATTCTTTTACATTTGAATTCATTTGTGTTGATTGCACTTTACCTTTTCCTTATAGTTGCTTGTCTTGTGGTTTAAAATCAGAATTATCCTAACTTCCAGAATTTGTGAGCAGATGTTACTGGTGGGACTCTTCTGTGTGCCAGTCATTTTTCTCCCCCGTATGATGTGTGCTAGCAAGCAGGTTGTGGGTATGCAGCCATGCAGAGGTTGGATCCAGCCTCAGGAGCAGACATCCAGGCAGACCCAATCCAGCCAAAAGGGAAGGATCTCTGAGTTGTCATCATCACTCTTAGCCAAGCCCCGGTGATCTCAGAGCTCCTGCTTTATGTTAGAAACCGGAGTGGAGGTTTCACTAAAAATGAAATGCTATCTCTTGTTTGAGTGAATTCTTGCTGAAAATGGATGTTTCATCTCCAGGTTCTCTTTGACACTTATAAACAGTTTTCAGAAGTTACTCCAATTACAGATACATTTGGAATAAGTCAGAATTGTGTCCCTGGAGGAGTTACATCAAGTTGTGTTGGTGGAAAGATAATATCAGGGTGCCTTGATTTAAGCAGTTGGATCCTTTTCCTAATACTTCAAGCCATTTGGCAAAAGTGTTTACTTGGATTCAAAAAGAATGAAAACCTGCCTGATACAGGAACATGATTTTTCATTCTAAACGCCTTTCTCTCTTCCGCAGCTGTCTCAGATCTGCAGATAGCTGCCCTCAAAGGATGCTTTTCCAACAACTTCATATTCTTTATCTGTAGAAGTTGCAGTAGCTCATTGGTTCTTAAGCCAATGACAATAATAGACTGATTAATTTCTACTCTGTCATCCTCTACATGATGCTTCCTATAATAATGTTATTACCATGATCAGTATTTTCATCTCGGGGGACAGATGAATTTCTGATATTTATGACTGATTGCCCTGCATGGCTATTTTTTCAGAGCACAGAGAACTGCATTTCCAGTTTATTCACCTTCTCATACCTTCAAAGCTCTAAGCCATGTTCTATCAACCATGAATGTACTTTATTCCTTGGAGTACATGCTCTGAATTTACAACAGTTTGGTAGAGAAAAGTCTTTTGATACATTAATTTCGTAATTCAGTTTATTCTACTTGAATTTTGAGCCAAGCAATAAATCTACATTATTTATCTGCACTGGTGATTCCCAGCCAGTCGTGTAGGTTATTTTTTGAGGGGATTGTCTTCAACGCTGTTCCTATAAAAAGACATTACAAACTTTTTGCTTCCCCTGTTTGCAGGGTTTATGTTGTTTGAGAAGTCTTGTTCAGCCTTTCAAGCAAATACATTTCAATAGTGTCTTCATAGTTCTCAAAGTAACTTTTCCAGGTATAAGCAGGTTATAGCTTCTCAGTGGATTGAAAGCTCATTGGAATTTTGGCTTTTCAAGACCTGACTCTTCTGCAGAAGCGAGAAGCACCATAAATGTTGCTTTACTAGTGGATAGATGAAAATAGAAGCAGACCTTGTTATAAAGACTTTGGATTTTTTTGCATCAGTCTCCACAGAGAAGATTAAATATAGTCAGCTGACTAATTAACATACTAGCCAAGGGAAAGTACTTGTGTGGGAATTGAAAAAGACAGTTTAGACACTGCTCAAAGTTAGATATTTCAAAATCAGTTGGTCTTGATGAAATCCTCTTCCTAACACCTAATGAAGTAACTTTAACAACCTCTAACCTCTGAGAACTGCTGAAGGACAGGTGAATTATAAACCAGCCAGATGACTATCCATTACCATAAAGGTGCTGGTGCAACTGTAAAGTGAGGAATTTAAGATATACCAATGTGATAAGTACTGGGTCAGTATAATTTGAGAAGATAAAATTACAAGGCAAGACTAGTTTATGCTTATAATAAGGAAAGAAACAGTGACCAGGAAAGGAGATGTCTTCTAACTTGGCTTTCATAAAATACTGACCTTCTCCAGTAGGACACTCTTATTAGCAAGCCAGATTCATAAACCTGTCATAAGGTGAGTGCAAAGCTACTGGGGAAAAAAAAATTATGAAGGGATTAAGGGACAATTCTGAAAGTGAAAGCAGGAGTGCTTGCTGTAGGGATTCTCCTGGCTTGGAGTGTATGGAATATTTTCATTAATTACTGTGGAAGATGGAACAGGGAGTACAGCTGTGATGTCTGCAGACAATACCAACTCAGAAGATGATTGCAAGCTTATGGGAGAAAACATCTGAAAGACTGTAAACAAGACTTACAAAGACTCATGGTTGTCTTGGCAAGCTGAAGGAAAGATCTGAGGGAAAAATAGGAGATGACTTAGTGAAAAGTGCAGAACACCACCCTGAGGAATAATTAATTGGATACACATAAGAAAGAGAACACTCTTGGCAAAGCAAAAGTTAAACAGACGCCACTGAATCACTAACGAAATGTGAGTGAAGAATCCCACACTGTGAAAAGTAAACCACACACTAAGGTATATGGCAGATATGCTTTAAGTTTTACTCCTTCTGCTTTACTCAGCATTCATAAGACCTTGTCCTGTTCCCAGTTTTGGGCAGTGCACTATAACAGATGGGCCAACTGGATGAAGTCCAGAGTGCAGATAATATACAGATGGAGGAAACACAACTTTTAAGGTGAGATTGGAGGGATTTGTTTTGCCTGGGCTAAAGATGAGAAGACTGAAGAGGACCTGGTAACAGTGCTGTAAATGGTTGCCAGCCAAAGGGAAAAATTAGTCGGTTTCCTGTGTCCACAGATATGACATGAAACAACAGCTTAAAATGCAGCATGGATTATTAAGGTAAGACATTAGAGAGAAGCATGTCAATGTAGTGATAGAATGTCTGGAATGATTTAGATTCAGCAAATCCTGACTTTGGACCAGTGCTGGATAAGACAAAATTCTCAGCCAGAGATATGTTCCTTTCTGGTGATAGCATTACTGCAGTAAATGAGGCATGGAGCACCTCGCTGTCCCAGAAGTCACACAATTGAAATGAGGGACACAATAAAATGTGAGCTTAGAAAGTTACAAGGCACTAGATCAGTTGACCACAGGGCTCCCCTAGAAGCCCTTTTCCTCTGATTTTAGAGCATATCTTTAAATAACTCATTTGAGGGTATCTCAAAATGTGCCACCTAAAATAAATTCAGGAACACTTATGGTCATAGACTATGCAGAGACTTATGGGTTTTGTCTGCATATTCTCATTTGCTGAGAGAAAGAGGTGCTAGACTTGAATATTTGGTGCTTCCCTCACCCTTAAGCTGTGTTAATTAGGCAGTTTTCCACATTCTGGAAACTTTAATTTTCCTAAACAAAATGACTAAATTCTGAGAATTTTAATATATTTATTTTAGAATAGGATGATAAGAACGTTGTTTCCAAGACGAACTTCTCAGAAATCACAGAGTGGCTCCTGCTCACAACTCTCCCACTTTACACACAACTAAATCTTCCCTCTTTGTGCCCAAGGATGAGAAATGTAATCCCCAGAAATTCTAAGCAGGCTAATTTAGGTTATCTGCAAGAAGAGTTTAGAGAGAATGTTGACTAATATAGTTTTATTTTTAGGTTATAGCTATTAACATGATATAAAACTTCTGCTCTTAATGAAAATTTTGCTAATTGTATCAGCTTTTGTTTAAAGAAAATTAATTAATAGTTTTCTGTAGGGTTGTGTTGGAGTCATACATAAAAATGCAACAAATACTTAAGATTGCATGTAGGAAGAAACTATAAACTGACTTTTCCTGTTTGCTAAAACATTACTTTATGCTTGACAGCACAGGTGGGCATAATGACTGATGGCTGAATCTCCCTTACAAAAATACAGTATATTTTATGGAATAATTATTTGTAAATGTTTTTTCAGGAGGGCAGAATGGTATACACACAAGGGAGTGTAATAAAATTGCTCTTGGAAAGGCATGGAATTGTAAATCTTGTTCTGATAATGAGCAAGAATCTGGTATAAGAAGAGATCAGGTAGAGATGAATTATTTTCAAGCCAAGTATTTTCTCTAAATTTCTTTTCTACTCCTTTCACATGTCTTTCCGTATCCCCATCCGTCTCCTGTCACTCAGACATGGCCCAGGTTGTATAAAGTTCATGCAAAAAAGAACTTCATTCTATATTTATATAAATCAAATTGAAAGATTTTCTAATGCTTTATTGAAATTGCTGGTAATCTTCTTGTAGTCACTCACATTGCTTTAACATGGGTTTGTAGCTTGTTCCTACATCTGTTTCAGCAATTTAGGGAGCACATCATCTTGTTCTGTATGTGAAAGTAATTTCCTATGAACAGAATGAGCCTTGAGCTCTCTATTAGGGGACATTTATTTGGATAAGGAAAAAGACATTATGGCTATTAGCTTGTTTCATGGTGTATTGATGAGGAGTCTCTTGTTTCCAAAGTCATAACTCAGAGAAATGTTAACATGGCTAAAGAAGACTTACTTAGACTTACTTAGGAAGACTCACTAGATTGCTCACTTTCTCCTAGTAAAAATTAGATCTTTTCTTTTCTTTTCCTGCTCTTTTCCTCCTACAGCAGAACCTGTGCAGTTGAGGGCAGGTTTATAAGAAAACACCATCAGTCCTATGCTAAGTTTTACAATGGGTTCACCAAAATGTGATGCTCTATGTCCTCTCTGAACCTGTAATCTCTAACTCCACTACATGCTTACTTTTAGGGCAAAAATTTAATTTGTGAAAAATTTCCCACTGTGGTGTATATGTTACTTTCATTAATCTAGTAGGCTGAAATGAACAAATGAAATGGACTTGTGCTCGTGTTCACTAGCTCTCATTGAAAAACCTGTTACAGTCAGGGTGGTTTTTATTAAGATTCTGTATAGAATCATAGAATAGCTTGGGTTGGAAGGAATCTTAAAGATCATCGAATTCCAACCCCCCTGTCATAGACAGGGACACCTCCAACTAGATCAGGCTGCCCAGTGCCTTATCCAGCCTGGTCTTGAACACCTCAAGAGCGGGAGCATCCACAACCTCTCTGGGCAACCTGTTCCAGTGCTTCACCACCCTCACTGTAAAGAACTTCTTTCTTATGTCAAGTCTAAATCTGCCCCGTTCAAATTTACATCCATTGTTTCTAGTCCGCCCATCTGATATCATATTAAAAAGTCCTTCCCCTGCCTTTCTGTAGGACCTCTCAGGTACTCGTAAGTTACTATAAGGTCCCCCCTGATCTCTTCAAGTTTTACTTTCCTTATTCCAATATAGATGTAAGCATGTCCAAGAGGCAAGTAATTATTAGCGACACTTTAAAAAACTTCTCCTAAAACTACTGAATTTACAGTTGGCAAATCAAAAGTCCTAAGTCATATTTTAGTTCTATATTGTCTTTTGAATGCTTTGAAGCACAAACTGTAGCCCAAAGAGTTCAGTTTTTGGTTGCTTCCATGTGCTGTGTCACTGTTGGTACAAAAATACTGCATCAACTACGGAAGAGCAGAATTCATTCTCCCCAAAGTCAGATGCTAGTGAAAATCCCTGGGCTGCAAATGGAGCAAGTAGAGTGTTAACATGAAATCATTGTCTTACGGTGTTTCAGACTCAAAGCTTATGGTAGGATACCTGATTTTTTTTTTTTTTTCATCTTGGTAAAAAGTCTGAAATGCTCTAGCAGGAACTGAATTTAAGATAAAGTTGCAGTATCTTATGTAAGAAGAAATATACTTGCTGACAAATAATATCATCTGCTTTCTTGGAGAAATCTATTTTGTACTCAGCTCACTTCCCAGTTTTTCTCAAGCCAAGATTATAATGCAGCCTCCAATAGCCTGATGGCTTTTCTTTAACAGCCATCTCAGGATACTGGTGATTTTGAGCATTTCTGGAATTTGAGCACACAAGTTAGTTGGATTTGTTACAACATTCAGCAATGAAATAGCTAACAATATTCTCATTGAAACTGATGGTAGTTAGGCTTTGGGCATCACGTTCTTTTGGAAAGTCAGGGGAAAGCCATATCTGCAGAGCTATAATTTTAGATGTTTATCTGTCATTTCACTCTCTTGTATTTTCACAGTCAAGGTGATTATTAGTTTCATCATAATACAAAAGTAAGCTGAAACTCTTGTATAGCAGAGCATGGCAAATGTTGTGAATGAGGTTGTGCAGAGCTTAATTCAGGCTGGAAACAGATGTGCTGTTATCAGACCAGCTCTGCTCTTGAGGAGAGATTACTGAGTGTCATTGCTGACTTGCTCTATTTCTCAGCAGAATCATTGTGTGAGGGCTTCTTTCCCCCATTTTAGTTATAAAAAGTTGTATTAGCTTAAGAAATTGGAATAGGTTATGGCTACCCCAATTTATTTTGATCAAAATGAATCACAGAATCATAGAATAGTTAGGGCTGGAAGGGACTTTAAAGATCATCTAGTTCCAATCCCCCTGCCATTGACAGGGACACGACATGACTTGGGGAAACTGTGAATTGCTTAAAGAGGAAAGGTGGAAATTAGCCAGTGGACAGGCTTGTTTTTAGTGCATTTACTTTTGGCAAAATTTCACATGTGTTAATAGGGAGCATCCTGTCTGCTTTTCCTGGATGGGTGACACTGTGAGGCATGAAGAAGCAGTGAAGTTGCAGTCAAATGCAGCCCATGCCAGAAGAGAGATGATGAGCACCTGTCCTTCCAGCCACATGTGTTGTGCGTGGGCACAGTGCTTAGAAGTGAACCATTAAATTTTCAGATTTGAATGCTTCAGGCCAAATATCAGGATTATTCTAATTGATTAAATTGGGACATTGTAAAGCGTTAAATGAAAAGAGAACATTTGTAAAAAAAAAAAGCAATTATGAAAAGAATTATTAATATAGTGAGTCAAACTCCTCAAAAAATGAATAAAAGGGAAGGATACTCAAGCTAGAAAACTCATAGAGTATTGCACAGAAACTTCAGCCTACACACCTCTCTATTTCAGATACAAAGTAAAGTTTGGTTGCATGCTCTAGATATTTTTTTGGTAACTGTGGTGCAGGGAAATGAGGTTGCTAGAGAAAGGGTCCACACCATAAATTCTTGATGTAGGGATGACAGATGAATTCTTTATTTAAAGCACTCTGCTTCCTGACACTTGAGAAACAGACCAACAGTACATGATCTACTTCCCAGGCAGTTTTGGGTAATAAGACAAAACAAAGTCATTCCAGACTGGAGTTTTTCAGTGAGTAGTAAATCTGCTGAAAAATGTCATTTGTGAGAGACTGAAATATTCAGTTAACCAGCTAGTATTTGTTGCTTGCTTTTAGCTGAAAAGAATGGAGAAAATTCAACCTTGTGAAACATTTCTGCTTAATATTTTGAAATAGGATAGCTCTTTGTAGAAAGGACAATTTTTTTCCCACATTTTTTATAGCATTGTGTGACAAGAGCTGTGGAATTTAAGCTGTGACTATGAAGCTCAATTTCATCATAAAACTGTGGTTCAACTTGACAGCAGGTCTTTCTCTGTGTGCAACCCAGTGCACTTTAGACATGAGTTCCCTGGGTGTCCCAAGAACTGTAGATCTAGTGTGTCAATGTGATAATAGACTGATCTGAATCAGTGGAGAGACTTGAGACAAGGTGAACTTCACCCCTGGTCTGCTTCACCACAAAGCATTTGATTAACTGGCAGAGGAACTCTCCAGGTGGGAATTTCTGCCCGTCCTGAAGCTTTTCCCCGGCAGCTCCTACTGTGGCAAGACCAAGTCCTGTGCTCAAACCTGTTAATATTGAGGGTGGAGAATCTGGCCAACTCTGAGACTTCCCAAGGTTATTTCTGCTGCAGAATTGATTCATTTTCACACAGAATCACACACACAGAGAATCAGACAGAATATCAGGAAATGGAAGGAACCTTGAGAGACCATCTAGTCCGGTCCCCCTATAAGAACACGGGTTTGGGGAGTGGCATTCTGAACTGATAATGCTGTTGCAAGGACCCTTGAAACAGTCTCCCATCACCTGTTTGAGATATTGTTTCAGATGTTTAGCTCCCCATGAGAGCATTGTCCTGTGTAAAGTTCCCAGTAAATTAGGTTTCTTTTTAAGATTCTCTCTCCAAATGTCCAATAATTTCTACTTCATATATCAATTAACTGAAACAAATCCCCAACTTAAAAAGCTAAGTAGACAAAGTATTTTTATCTTAGTCAAATTGGTTTTCCTGGATTTTGTGAATGTGTCCCCCTTTCTCAACAAACAAAATATCAATTGCATAACCCCAAGTAATATGAAATCCCAGCCATGAGGCTCTTAATTCTCTACCTCCTAATTCAGCACTTTGTGCTCTCAGTTGATAAATGCCTGCCTTTCAGGTCTGTCCATTAATTATCTGATCTTCAATAGAAGAAGCCCTAAATGCATATCTGAACACATTATCATTGCAGTTTTTGTGCTTTTTTTGTCCAGTGTCCTGTTCACAAAGAGTGAGTAGCTACATCCACAATGCTCTTCTAGAAGCTCAAGGGGAGGACCAAGAATCTGCTTCCATGATCTTGTTGGGCAGAGAGCTAAGACTAACTGGCCTGTAGTCCCCCTTACTTTCTTAATTTTTTTCCTCCTCTGCCTCACTACAAGAAGAAGAGCAAACTCTTGGCTAGACATAATTTAGACCAAGAGAGAAGCCAGATTCCCTTCCAGGGATTTCTTTTGTTCTTTGTTTGATTTTCATTTGGTTGTTACTCAGAATGCTGCTGAGAAGAAACCAAGAATACAACCTATGGTTTGCATGGAGTAATTAAGGCTGCTTCCCCACCACTATCTGCATGTGGTATTCCTCATGCCAGTGTTGTACTATGGGGAAGAACTTCTTTCTTGTTTGTACTCCTTACCCTATACCTAGCTACATATCAGTAACTAAGGTTTTCTATTCACATTTTTGCCCATTAAAGCCAATGAGAAGCTTAAACACTGCTGAGTGTCAACTATAATCAGCATGTAAAGTTTGTCGTGTGCCCTGAGATCTTTGGATGAAAGGGTTTCTATATGCCTCATCGTTATTAGTTTTTCCTGCATCATTTGTCAAGATAAATACATGGCTGCCATTTAGCACAATGTACTGGAAACTTCTGACTTGCAAATTAATCTGGAACATAGAACCGTATAAAAACATTTTATGCATCTAGCATTGATGATTTAATTTCTGCTCTTGAGATACAGTCAAAAAGGGAAGTTAGCAACAGATATGCACAAGCTAAAAGAACACAGGTAATGAATTAAAAATTGTTGCCTTCAGTTAGACATGGGTTGGCACTATGGAGCAGTGACTGTGATGGGGAGTGAAATTAGAGTAACACAGCCAAAACAAAAAGCTACTATTACATTGCTAAAAATAAAACCAAAAGACCTTTCAGAATGCTGCAGTCATAAAAAATATTGTAGGAATCTATTTCTAATAGTTTTCATGGAGCTGGGCGTATAATGTCTGCTTGTATGTAAAGATACCCTTGAGGAGGAAAAACAGGAGGAGGTGCTTTATGTTTATGCATTGGTTTGTCTCTGAGGAAGAACACTGAGGAGGTTATGAGGTTGATTAAACTTAAGTTGCATATGGGAATTATGCACAGATTGGAAATGAAGGCTGGTGATTCAGGGTTCTTCTGGTAGCAGAGATGGTGTTCTAAATAATTTTTATACATGCCACTTTATTTGGAAGTGTCACACAGTAATATGTTATACTCTGTCATGCTGTGTTATGCCATTTTTAGGGCATCCATATGAGATAATGTGGAAGGAAATCTGAAACGAGTTATTGTGAGGGATGGGACTTTAGGCTGTGTGAAATAAAGTAATTTTGCTTTCTGGGTATTTCTGTCAAATGTTTGCTGTATTCTTCATTTTATCTTGTAAACAAAGTCTGAATAAGCTATGACGCAGATCTTGCCCCACTCAATTATCAAAGAGCTTCTGTACCCTTTTGCCAGTCTTTGTTACTGACCACACAAGGTGGACAGCTTGAGTAGCTTCAGGCCGGTGCAAGCTAATCCTGAAGCTAAGAAGTTCTGGGGAGAAAAACAGAAAAAAAAAAAAAAAAAAAAGGATGAAAATGTGTACCCCATTGTACACTGCCACTCAATACCAATCATGCACCCAGGTGACTGTTGTCTTCATGACCTGCTCTCTATATCAGATGAGGAATGTGTGCTGTCTCTGCTGTCTCTGAGGTATTTATTATGAGTACAGATCCTATCATGAGGCAGAAGCATTTCCCCAGGGAAACCTTCAGAGTGATGCTCAGTAAAGTACTAGTAGAAGAGCTGCCTGTTTGGGTTTGGTTAGCATGTTTTGGTCAAGCTGTTTGAGGGGAGTCCACAGCACTTCTGAGGAGTCTTTGCTGGACTGTGGAAGTCTGGGAACACATCATCAGTCTTCATGGCTGAACACTAGAATTAGCACACCAGGTCCACACAAATGCTGGACCTGACCTTAGAGTTCACTGTTTAATTTCTGCTGTTCCCTCCCTCCCTCTCAGTGGTGCAATTTTTCATAAATGTTCTGACTGCTGGGTCAGGAGATAGTCTCATAATTATGCAGACTCTGTTTCTCTTTTTAAACAAATGTTGGCCCTTAGCTATAAGTAATGCCCTTGAGGAGCTGGATTTGTCAATATAAATCATTAGAACTTGGTGGGGTTGAAAGTTCAGGAAATGGTGAGAAGACCTTTTGTGTATGCATTGGTAAGAGAAGGTTTTTGCCTGCAAAGTTGAATGAGAAAGAGAATGTGAGAGTTAGTGACACATGTGCTGTTGCTAAGCTTCCTTCCAAGCAGGCTCACAGCAAAGGTGCCGAGTTCCATTCCGTGAGACAGGGGATCATTAGTTAACCTCATCAAAGAACTCTGTATCTAAATATTTGTCTCACTGATCCCCATACTCCCATAACTTCGTTGTTGTCAGGATGTAATTCTTGTCATCTGAGTCCCTATAAATCCAGGGAACTGGCAGTAAATTTTGCAGGGGGCTGCTCTGAATTAACATTAATTATCTGAAACCAAAGTGCCTGTTGTAACCTCGCTGTGCAGGCCACAACCTAGTCAATAAGGAGACTCCTCTAAAGATGGTTTGTCTTAAAATATGGATGTTAAATCAAGAAAGATGATCCTAAAGGTGCAAGTCTGTCTTCAGTGAGCATGCAGGCAACTTGGTTAACTAGTTTTAAGGAGATCCCTTGTTTTTAGATAACTGAAATTGAGATAAATTTCACAAAGTATTACATCCCCAGAGCTGTACACTCAAACTTCTTAATCTTTGACAGCAAAGAGACAACAAAGGGGAGCTATATTCCTCCATTCTTTATTTTTCCATGGAGTGCTAACAAGGTTGGCTACCAAAGGCAGTAGTAGCATTTGAATATAGCAGTTGCTAGAGCAGGATAAGAAAACCCACTTTTCATACTTAGCCAAAGATACATCTGCTGGTAGGAATAGAAACAATTTATATTCCTTAGATAGAAAAAAAAATCTGCTAAAAACACTTCTGAAAGTTATTTATATGATACTTCTTGCTGACAGAATTCTACTCAAAAGTCTATTCATCTTTTCCTAAGAGAGGTATCTAAGATAGGGCAGATGAATCACCTTCTGGAGGTGCCTGCCTCTGAAGACTTCTATTCAGACATACTTCTTTGTCTGTGCTGGGTGAGGTAAAACTCTGGAAACTGCTGCTTTTAACCCCGATAAGGAAAGTGGCTAGTGACAAACTGGAAAGAAGAGAGTGAAAAAGATACTTTATTGTGGGTGGTATGAAAATGCCAAAATAAACCTAGAAATAATTAATGAAATAAATGGTACCACCTGGGAAAATATTCAAGAAGAGGTCATAGGTTTTCAGCCTCCTGAAGAGATGAAGCTTCCTATTCTGGGAAATCTAACATTGGGAGGAAATATAAATGCCAAAAGAAAGGTGTCCTTGAGCAACTAAAAGAAAAAAATATCTAGAAAGGGAACACTTCAGATCTGATTCTCATTTACACTAAGAATATCTGAATCACATTTACAATGTGAACTAACCTTGCACTTGGTGTAATTCCACCTAGTTTCTGCTAATTAACAAAGCAGTTAAATTAAGTTTTTTGAGATCAGTCTTTCTTGCTTCTCAAATAAGAGTCTGGCTTGAAACTATGAATAAACAAGAAGCTATAAAGAGAATATCAAGACCCAAATACATTTAGTAAATTGCAGTTGTCTTTTATTATTATTACAGGCAAACAAAGCATTTATGAAATTACAATGTAGTATATTCTGCTCAGCCAAAGGTGTCATCATGTAAGCATTCCACATACTGAAACAGATGATTGCAGGTTCCAAATCTTTTCATAATTATCTTTAGATAATATAACATTCAACAGTATCCAGGATATTTCATTTTTTGTGAATTTCTAGCCCTTGCAGCCTCAGAAACCATAGTCTAATAATGTGACTTAGGATTAGAAATGAACACAGTTTGGCACTGATTTATTACCTCCTGTTTTTAACCTGATTTCCTGAGAAATCAATGCTTATGTGATCATGCTGTGCCTGTGTGTAGGTATTAGATTGGGTTTACTGGCCAATTTCAACTTCATTTGTGTGGAAAGAAATCTCACAGATAGGAAGGGTGTGAGTATTCTCACTTAACTTTGAATGGCTGAAAGTTTGTATGTATCTGTTTGAACTCAACACCTCTGCCCCCTTCGCCAGCAGTGGACGGAAGTGGTCACTATATTTTGGGATTTATGTAATCTATTATAGCCATTTATTGTGGAAAAGGATAAATCTTGCTACAGGAATGACCCCCAGTGTAGAAATCTAGATCTTAACTTCCCGAAAATTGTACAGCCCTAGGATGACTGATATAATGTAGCCTCAGGTCCTGCCATGCAATCATAGAGACAAATGTGAATCCCATATGGGGATGATGTATCAACTTAAAAGTCAACTTAAGCATGTGGCTGGTGGTTACGTACACTAGAGATGATCCAAATGTGGCACAATACAAGCAGTAAGGTTTTTCTTGTTTTCTGTGAGGATTCTCCAATATACAAGTTAGTGACATGACATGTTTCTAAGAGCAAATGCCAGTGTGGAGACATAGTGACTTTGGACATCAGAATATTTTGATCACCGAGATAGGCTGTTTTAATTGTCACAAAACTTCCATGTAATGTGGCAGAGGAGGGCCACGAAGATGGTCAAAGGGCTGGAGCAGCTGCCCTATGAAGACAGGCTGAAGGAGTTGGGGTTGTTCAGCCTGGAGAAGAGAAGACTCAGGGGGGACCTTATTGTAACTTATCAGTACCTGAGGCGGTCCTATAGAAAGGCAGGGGAAGGACTTTTTAATATGATATTGGATGGGAGGACCAGAAACAACGGATGTAAATTGGAAGGGGGTAGATTTAGACTTGACATAAGAAAGAAGTTCTTTACAGTGAAGGTGGTGAAGCACTGGAATGGGTTGCCCAGAGAGGTTGTGGATGCCCCCTCTCTGGAGGTGCTCAAGACCAGGCTGAACTAGGCACTGAGCAGTCTGATCTAGTGGGAGGTGTCCCTGCCTATGATAGGGGAGTAGGAACTCAATGATCTTTAAGGTACCTTCCAACCCAAACTATTCTATGATTCTATGTGGTCCAGAAGTGTCAGAAGGGTAAGTGCAGTGGTCCAGCTGTGCTATGTATCATGCTGGTGAAGCGTTGCAGGTCGCCTGGATCTCTTCAGTTCCCTGTCTCCTCTTGGAGTTGGAGAAGTGGTCCTGAATTCCCATCCCATGGTCACGGGGCTATTCAGAGTTACTCCATTTCCTTTAATCACCTCCAATGTTCTTTGGGGGTGTAGATTACCTCTGTGATAACTAGTCCCTGTGAAATACATTGATGTTTGCTGATTTGCTATCAGCAAATAGATGATGCTAGTGCACACAGCCTGCTTGAGCTTAACATGGTTGCACTTCTTGGTTCATAACTTGTTGCTTGGTTATCTGTTTCCTTGAGTGCACAAAAAATAATTAAAGTTTCATTCCATTCCGTGGGTAATCAGTGGACTATTTGCCCAAGAAAGCCAGTGACAAAAGAAAAATCTAACATTTTTTTCAGTAGGAGATAGGAGGGAAGAGAAATGGAACTTTCCCCTTTATTAACATTTCTTGCAGACATTTATACAAAAAAGCTGGCAATGTGCCTTTAGAGGAAGATACAGAAGTAGTTTTGGTAATGCTTTTAAAGGTACTTCAGTCATACCTGAAATATTTTTCCTCAAAGGATGAAATATTTTTCCTCAAAGGATGAAATATTTTTCCTCGACTGAACCTCATGACATTCTGACTCAAAAGCATACATTATGTAGTAGTAACAAGGGTGTGCAGGAGCTCAGTTAAACTCTGCTTCCCTCAAAGCTAACAGTGCAGTAGCTCTTAGGATGATATTCGCAAGNAATGGAACTTTCCCCTTTATTAACATTTCTTGCAGACATTTATACAAAAAAGCTGGCAATGTGCCTTTAGAGGAAGATACAGAAGTAGTTTTGGTAATGCTTTTAAAGGTACTTCAGTCATACCTGAAATATTTTTCCTCAAAGGATGAAATATTTTTCCTCAAAGGATGAAATATTTTTCCTCGACTGAACCTCATGACATTCTGACTCAAAAGCATACATTATGTAGTAGTAACAAGGGTGTGCAGGAGCTCAGTTAAACTCTGCTTCCCTCAAAGCTAACAGTGCAGTAGCTCTTAGGATGATATTCGCAAGAGGAATTGTTTTCATTGCAATTGCCCCAACATGCAACCTTTTTGTTAAAAGGCAATTTAACTGTATTTATTCTCTGTCTAGACTGTGATATGATAGATTGTGTGACAGGTTGGTAGAATAACAAAATAACAGGGATGAATTCTTGGACATCTCTAAGGCAAAAACTAGATGGCTTTCTGAAAAATATGTTTTGCTCTAGCTTTTTGAAGCAGTTCTTTGGCCTGGGTGAGTGACATCTGGAAGAAGGATTTGCATTCCCTCATCATGCTTTTATTGTAAGCCTGTGTAGAACTGTATTAAACCAATGATTACAATCAAAGCTAATGGCTTTTGGACTTTACACGAGCATCTATAAGAGTCAAGGAGGAAGTTTTCTCCTGCTGCCAAGGTTTTTTTTTTCCCCTTTTTTGCCTATCCCCCTCAGAAGTAACAGAAATAAGCAGCAGCTGTATATTGGATAAGTGACTGATTTGATACATAGAATTCTTACAGGTTTCTGAGTAGTTTATTTTCTTACACTTTTGTTTTAAGATTCGTTGTTGAAAAGGAATTTTATCCAGCATTATTCTGCAAGTACCTTTTGCTTTTCATTTTCTTCTTCAGCTGCAGATACATCTCCTAAGCTGACATATGATCACTTTTCTCCTTTCATATGGATCTTGGATACCTTGATCACTGTACTATCGTACCTTTCAGGTTTCTGAGCAATGAAACATTTGAAAAAACTAAATATGTCAGCTATTGAGAGGACATATAACTCTTCTCTGTTCAACATGAAATCAGAGTAGTACCAAATGGTTCCCTTTGGCTTAATTTTCTGTGAAACCATTGAATACTGAGAATGTTTGTACATTGGGAGTGGATAAATGGCAACCATGCTCAAATTGAGCAGGGAACAATGTTTAATCAGATCTACTGATCTGATCTGGAAAGGAGTCCAAACACTTCAAAATCTTGCTAAAATAAGAAAGGGACTGAATTACACTGAATTCTGGAAATGAATGAATTTCTTTTGATTTCAGTAAATTTTGGACCAGCTCCCAGGTCTGAAAATGATGTGGCACTATTACACTATCAGTCTTTCAAATAGGTAAAGTTGTATAGTGATGCCACATTGCAATCTCTGCTAGAGAACTAGTCTGGAAGAGAAAACCAATTAGAAAAGCTTCTTATTTGATGTCACCTCCAGGTCTTGTTTATTTCTAAGTTAGTTAGTAGAGTCAAAAATCCAATAATAGTGTGTACTTAAAATTGTAGTGAGTAGGTTATTGCATTTGGTGTTCAGTAACTCTATTTCTTTATTAATTTTATTTATTTTAATAAAAAAGATTGTAACTACACATATCCAAAACATTACCTGGGTCATTTTCCAAATGAACAAGTCATCTTTTCTTCCTTGTTGAAAATCAGATTCGAATTTATATGTTTGTGCAGTTTCATGCTCTTTGTTTCTGTGACCCTCTTTCACCTATGGCACTCATCATAATTATTTGACTTATCTGCTAGTGAGAACTCATCTTCTTTTTCTCACTCATAATTACTTCATTGAGCATTAAAGTTAAAGGGCCACTTTCCTCTTGTTGTTCATATTTCCCCGGTGTCAAGTTATTTACAAAGCCTTTGAATTAGTAATGTTATGATGAGAATTTTGGTAAATTATATGTGAGAGAATTTGGTCCATTATAATCTTGAATACTCATTTGTCCTGAAACTTTTTTTTGGTCGCTTCTCAGTTTCCTAAGCATCACAGTAGTGGTTTATTGCTGTTTCAAAATGTTCTGCCTATGATATTCTGCTTAATGATAGCAAGAAATATGACCCAACCAATGGTACATTTTTTCTGACAAGCTACCAGAATTTCAAGTGTTTTGATCACTTCTTTTAAAGGAATGAAACAATTGAACGTGGCTGTAAGTTCTATCACTCTTAGCAGGACTTAAATCTTTGATTCTTTCCAGAGTAAACACAAATGGTTTCTTTGAAGATACTCCTCTGAGAAGTGTCTGAAATTACTCAGCTGAGTAATTTTTATAAATTTGCCTTTTCTCAGTGAAAGAAAGGCCTGAACTTTGCTTTCATATCTGTTAATTTTAAATGCTCATTGCTGTCAGTCACAAAGCTGGAAAGCTATTGAAAAATCATATTTAGATGATTTCAGACAGTTATTTTAAAAACTAGATTTTTTTCCCCCACTTCATTTTAAGCACATTCTAGTCATGCCTGTTTTATCTCTCTGACCGCTAAGGAAGAGTAGCTGACACCTCAGCTATGAATCAGATCTCAGGTGAGTCAAATTGCTCTCTGAAGAAGGTACTTTATACTGACCTTAAAGAAAGCCTACAAGAAAAAGTATCCTACTCCTCCATCTCTATGGTATGCCTTCAACTAAGTGGAATGAAATTGGGCTGACTTGTGCAACTGAGAAAATGTCCTTGCCTGGTGGCTCTTATGCATCTCTAATCGGTAGAATCATATATTGATTTGGATTGGAAGGGACCATAAAGATCATCTTAAGCCAACCTTGTTACCATGGACAAGGATGACTTCCACTAGAACAGGTTGCTCACCACCCAACCTGGTCTTAAATGCTTCCACGGAAGGGGCATCCAGAACTTCTTTGGGCAACCTGTTCCAGTTCCTCACCACTCTCACTGCAAAGAATTTCTGCCTAGTGTCTATCTAATCTAAATCTCTTCTCTTAAAACCACTGTCCTATTACTACAGTCCCTCATAAGGACATCTATATGTCCTCTTTAGGAGCTGAAAGGTCACTATAAGGTCTCCCTGGACTCTTGTCTTCATCTTGAACAAATTCAACTATCTCAGTCTGTCTTAGTAGGAGAGAAGCTCCAGCCATCCAATCATCTCCATGTCCTCTTCTGGACCTTTTCCAAAAGGCCCATGTCTTTCCTGTGCTGAGGACTCCAAAGCTGGACATGGTACTCTGAGTGGGGTCTCACAAGAGCACCTTGGAATTGACCTGCAGCATTTCCTGTTTTCATCCTTCATTTCTAAAGGAATGGGAATGTGCAGTCCTTTACAAAAGGGACATTTCCCTTTAATAATGATGCTATAGTGTTTATTTGTTACATTCCCTAATGAACTGCATTTAGCAGTTTCAGTCACCAGTATAGTACAAGTTGCAATAAGCAAAGAGAGAAAAACCCTCTGAATAAATTTCTAAAGGCAAGAAAGTCTGAACATTAAGGATGAAGCCTATTCAACAGAAAGTCTTTACCAAACTCCAGCAGAAATGGCATTTATTTATGGTTTGAGTTCTCATACTTCATCTCATGATGGAAGGTCAGACCAAAAGAATATCCCAGCTACAAGCATTATATGAATTATAATGCCACACCTGACACATTGTGGGATGATTTTCAGAGGAATGTACTAACCTGTTGCCTCTTTTTAAAAATGTCACAACTTTCTTTCCATCTGTCCCCTGCTGTTCTTTCTCTGTAATATCCACTCTGTTACGTTCCTTGGAGCCATGTTCCTCTGACTTTCCAAATTCCCTCACAGACACAAGCATACATTAGGATGTGTTGAACCAGCAAAAAAAAAACATCAGGCAGCACAGATGTTGAATTTTCCTGATACGCCTGGGATGTTACACAGCAATGAGAGACTTGGAAAGTTCCTTCCATAAATCAGGTTTTGTAACTAAAGCACATGGCTTTTGTGCGTGGTTTTTTTTTTTTTAGCTTGATTCTTCACTTAGCAGCTAGCTGTGCTGTGTAATCACTTGTTCCAAGAAAATCAATTAGTGCAATCAGCCTGGTTTTTTTTTTGTTCTGAAGATGAATGCTTTTTTGAGACTGAGGAATTAGGCACACAGAAAGGCTGTCCTGTTTTGTATGTGAATCAAATTATGGAATGTATTTTTATTGCAATTTAAAATTTCTTTAACTTAGAAGCTAACAACATGTAATGATTTTTACATCTTTTTTACCAAAAAAGTATCAGACAGTGGTGATTTGGCAAAGTGATTGATACCACGGATGTTTTATTACAAGAGCATATAGTATAATCAGGTTCATAAAAAACTTGATAATATATATAATTTTTTCTGATTGAGACAACAGGAACTCCTAAAAATGTCCTTATAGTTACATAACTGCAGAAGAGGGTCACGTTGCCATGCTGAACAGAATACAATGTTCCACACTGGCATTTTTCCCCACTCAACTACTTAATCATATGCCTCTAATAGAGAGTTTGAAAATACAGTCCTGAACTCTTAAAAGTATTATTAGGATATATTGCTCTATTTCAGTGGCTAACTTTTTGAGTTAAATTAACATAATTTAATCTTGGAGGCACTGTAGTCAAGTGAAAAGTTTTAACCTCTACCTAGTACTGATTTCATACCTTGTAATAAAACTTTAAGAGGAAATAGCAAGGTTTTATACCAGAAATAGAAAGTTGGCATGTCTGTGGTATTGACTTGGAATTGGCACTTGAGATTTTTAATCTGCAGCTCATGTCTTGTTTAATTTATACATTATCACAATGCTTGAGTGCCTTGCTGCCATCAAGGGTCGGTAACATCATACATATATTCAAAAATAGGAAAAAACCCAACATTCTCACACTTGCAGACTGATGGATTTCATTAAGTTTAATTAGTTTCCTTAGCACTTGTGAAGAGAATCATAGCTGGTGCTTAACTGGCTGGGTGGCTTACACCAATGGTGAAAGAGGGCTGTAAACAGAGAAGGTGCAGCATCTGCTTAAAATAGAAATAATTATCTTGCAATAATAAAATAGAGCTCAACATGTTATAATTTTTTTAAAAAAAACAGTGTCTCCTCTTCCGGAATACTTGTGCCATCTGCTTGGGAGTCTTGGTGATGCTTTTAGGCTGTATTTTGAAGATAGAAAAAATGAAGTGGTCAGATGTTTGCAAGGGGTGTTATGGAACAAAATTAAGATATTTCTTTTGAATATATAGGCTTTTAAAGCTTATATCCATGTCTATTTATGTTGTACAAAATTAAAGAATGGTTTGGATTGGATAGAACTTCAAAGATCATCTGGTTCTTCCCTCCCTCCCATGGGCAGAGACACCTCCCACTAGACCACGTTGCTCAAAGTCCCATCAAGCCTGTCCTGAACGCTTCCTGGGATGGGGCATCCACAGCCTCTCTGGGAAACCTGTGTCTTACTGCCCTCACCGTAAAAAATTTCCTCCTGATATCTAATCTGATTCTCCCCTTTCTAAGTTTAAAACTATTCCCCCTAGTCCTATTGCTAAATACCCCTGCAAAGTTTTTGTCTGTATTTCTGGTAAGCCCCCCTCAGGTATTGGAAGAACATATCCATAATGGGAGATTTCCATATTCTCTTGAAATACCTGAGGCTGAAGGCCATACTATATATGGGGTGACAGAGTATGATGAATATGTATATAAACATATATACAGGCATGATCAAAAGGAGAGACAGCATTTGCAGCCAGGCTGGATGAGGCATTGAGCAACCTGGTTTGGTGGGAGGTGTCCCTGGCCATTGCAGGAAGGTTGGAACTAGATGATCTTTAAGGTCCCTTCCAACCCAAACCATTCTATGATTCTATGATTTGCAACTAATAATGTTCCCTTAAATGTCAAGATCATATAATATACAAATCAAAATTATTCTTCTTTATTTATTTATTTAAATTGTCCAAAAGAGTGAAGACAACAGAATGAAAGTTGTTCTAAAAGCAGTCAGTGAGAAAGACCGGCTTTCCCAGACATCTGGAATGCTTCTGTCTTGATGGCTGATTCTTGGCTATGAAACATAGTGGGATATTAAGACATGAGAACTCCAGTCAGCATGTCGTTACCACAGCTTGCCTTGAAAGCAAATGAACACCGGGGGCAAAGTTTTCTTTTAAATCAGGTTACCTAGACTGGTGCTGAGATGTTTGAAGACATAAGCTATTATCCTCATCTAGATGTAGCCTCAGCTGCAGCCATTAATTCTGTCCAAGTCAGAAGTAACTTAAGATTATTACGATCTGGTATTTTCTGAAATGTTTATTTTCTGAAATGTTTAAAATTAGCCTGATGATTAGCTGAAAGGCCCCATAACAGGAAAAAAAATGTATTTGCAGCTGGTCTGGAGAACATATTATGCCTCTATCCTTGTAAATTGTTCCTTTATGTCAGTATTATAGCATTTTTGGTGGAGACCTCTGTGGAATCTTTCACTGCTCCTGCCTACGATTTACTTTTTTTTAACTTTGATGAAAATAGTGCTGTTCAAGGGCAGTCAATTTGGCACCAATTTATAAACAAGCATTATAAACACAGAGAAAAGGGATAGGTCATTTTATACTAAATTTAGCTGCTCATTTAGGGAGATAAAAAATGAAATAAGTGCTATATCCATTAAATCCCACTCTGTTGTCTCAATTGGGGAAAAAAAAGGTACATGAAAGCCATTGACTTTGCTGTTTCCTTTGGGAGAAGCACAGATGTGGAAGAACAATTTCTAACACCTAAGTGAGGCAGCTTATGAACTGTGTCTAAGTTCAATCAAAGCCCTCCAAAATATAGAGTACATTTCCATCCAATTCACATAACAACTCAGTCTCTGATTCAACATAGCTTTTAAAAAATGCAAGTAGTTCCTCATCTGTTTAAAATTATAGTTGTGGAATGCACTGCATTTCTCTGGGGTCTTATTTCAGCTTTTACTTTCCTCGTAATTTTTATATATATATTTTTACAAACTGCCAGCCTTATTTCAGCATGCTACAATTTTCTGTATTGAGGTTTTGTTTTTGGAAGGTGATGGCAAAAAGCAATGACAGCAGAAGATTTTTCTCACCTTGCTCTACCAGATGGATTTGTCCCTGTCTTGGAAGGGCTGCCACTCATTGCAACAGACTAATGTGGTCTAATATGATTTCCTGCTGAATTTTGACCTGTTTACCAGCCTGTGGATAGTGCCATTTTTTTTCCTGGGAAGGGACACCTCCTTTTTCATGGTGATTTTGAGAGCTGCATGTTCCCACTTGAAAAGGAACAGTGAAATGTCACAGTGTCAAAAAGGACAACTTGTTGCCTGTTTTTGTGTATGGACTTCAGAATTTCAGGTGGTCTCAAAGATGTAATTATATGCACAATTTCTAAGCCTACCTGGTTCCTCTGCTGTAGAAATTGTGGTGTAAATTATTATGGAGGAAGACTGTAAATAATAAAAATTCTCAAGATGTTGGTGCAATTCCTCCACCTACCCTCGAACAGGATTGACCACTGGAAAAATGTAGCCAAAACTGATTCTGTGTGCTAAAAGACTGCAAATTTCAGAATAATATGAAGGCAGTTGGCCCCTAACATTGCTGTGACTGGGCCATTATTGTCTTGCTTTAGTGCTGTGCATTTCCTAGTAGTCTGAAAGCCAAGAGTAACACAATGCAAAAGACACAGTCAAATCCATGGCCAACATCATAATTTCAATTCTAACAATGCAGACAAAAATTCAGATTTGGAAACTGTTTTGTCCAGAAACCAAACTATAAGCACTTCATGCAACATAGAAAGAAAACACCAAGAAACTGGTAGATCACTGCAGTCTGTATACCCTGGGGACAGGGCTGGGGAGGGTCATCTCACAGGGCTGACAATATAGAAATCATCAGAGGCCCACTGGAAAACCCTCTGACATTCACGCAGACCCAAGCAACCAGGCAGCACTGAACTATTTCTGTGGAATTAGAATATTATCCATTTATGAATTCCAGATGGGAAAGGACAGCTGTCGTGCTGATGACATCATTCTCCTTGACACTGGAGAGTGGAAAGGAAGAACTGACATTCACATGTAAAGTACGTCAACAGTGATGACAGCACTGAGCAAAAGAATGTAGGGATACTGAGTAAAGTGGGCTACATAATGACTAAGGCAAGTAAGGTCAAGTACACATTAAAATGAAGGGGTAGCCCCAGGATGGTACTTTAGAAGATATTCTGCAAAATTTTCTGTCATGCTTCATGTGTTAAATACAAACTATCAGGAATAATTTGGTTACTAGGAGATTTTATACATCCAGAATATTTTTTGAGATCTTCCAAAGAGAAAAAACCAATCAAATAAATGCTTTTAGAATCTTATTTAGTGTTTTTTGGTTTTGTTTGTTTTTTTTTTTGGAGGGGGGTGTTTGCGATTCTTTGCTGTTTGGTTTTGAAAACCTGTTGAAGAAAAAAATAATCTTAGGATTGAAGAACAGGAGACATTTTCACAGACACAAAGGATCTGTGGAAACTTACACCCTCTGTTTAGTACTGGAAGGGTCTATTACAATAAAAGTGAAATCAGATTTTATGTGCCAACTTTATCCAAAGCTGAAACATTCCAAAGACTCTGGGGCTGGTGGAAAGGAGGAAAGATCAGTATTTATTGCAGTCCAATTATGAGAACCTCAACAATGTTCTAATTACTGAGGAAATTCTCTGAGTAGTAAAGAACTCTTGGATAACATGTCATTTTTTAGTTGTGGTTCAGTGTCCAATTCCCAAAGACAAGGCTGGTGCAAGTAATGATTCATAGGAAACTGCTTTTCTATTGAATAAGAAATGAAAGAAAGATAGGGAGAAGAGAAAATTTGGAGAAGATTGCTTTGCTGAATGAATTTTGACTTTGTTACTAAACTTACATGAGTGGCAGACCTTTAAAGATAAAACAGTATATGAAGGTGCCATCTGCAGGAACTGGGAGATTGGCGGATGTCTCTTGCTGAGCTACAGGCATCAAAAGTGAGGCTGACAGCCCTAGATATTGAAATTTAAGGAACATTTCCCTCATGCAGAAGGGAAAATGGTTTCTTGCAGATGCTGTGTTTCAAGGAGGTACCTCGGATTTTAAGGCAATTCCCCAAGTTTCTTTACTCCCTTTTCAAATGTTCCTGTAACTCTGTAGCTCATGTTACTGGGGGTTTTTTGTTTGTTTAAAACCTGGAATTAGCTGTGATTTCTTATGCTTTTATATGCTTTTATCATGCTATTAGAGAAGCAGTCAGAAAGATGGTGTGACAGTTTTGTCTTTCTTCTTCAGTTTATGGCCACTTTAAAGCACAAACAAGAATTCCTGTCTTTTTAACAAACATTTCAAAGAATAGACACTGTGGCCATTGCATACAAAACCCTGACTAAAGGATGTCCACTGGTAGACACTTTCAAAGACAGATTACTGAATAATCACAAGTAAGTACTGTAAAAAGCCTACTAAATAATTTTTAAATAGAAGATGGTACTTACTTATGCTATACTAATATGTGAAGTCTACTAGGACTCTTCTGCCAATCGCTGAACAAGAGTTTTCTCAGCTGGAGTACTTCCAGGTTGCAGATCATGCAGTTTATTACAAAAGCCCTGGTCTTATCAAGTCATCACCCCTATCTCACAAACTCTTTAAAACTTCTGGTAAAACTCCTTTGTCAGTTTGTCATTGACCATTCTGTACTGTTCCTAACACTGATCTGGTCTGCAGCTCTGCACTCATATTCTCACACACCAATGCTTCTCTTTGTTCTTTTAAGCCTGCTATCAACATGGCACCAGATGATGAAATCTCCTCTTGGAGCTGGATATGTTTCTACACACAACTATGCTGAACTGTTTTCAGAACATTGGCAAGGTGGCTGTACTATTGGTACCCCTGCTTACCTAACCATAGAGATGCTGCCTTCTGGAAATCAACAATATGTTTTATGTCAAGCTTGTTCCAAACCACAGCACAAGAGATATGTGGATAAGCCATAGTAATGTCAACGTTTGCTGACAACTAGTCATTGTAATTAGTAGCACATGTAAATATGCTGTCTGGCATCTCTCCGCTATTGCTACAGGAGATATCCAGGACCATCCAAGATGTAAGATGATTACTATGATCAGAAGAGGACCTATGCCTTTCTTCATTAGGAATGTTTCTTAGCATTTGAGTGTTGTGATCATGTTACTTCTGTGTTTCACAGTTCTGGTATCTTAGGCAGGCCTCTCCTCTGCTTCTTCCATATTTAACTGATGGGAATGCCATGAGAACATCTACCACTATTTCTGATGCTCTCTACTGATTATCCTTTGCTGTGATAACCATGTTTCTCCTACCTGTGCCCTTAGATGATTCATGATCCTCTGACCTTTCTTGTTTGTTGGTTTTCTCATTGATATGGAGAGCACTACTGAACATTCTCTGTTCAGCACTTCCCAGTTTATTTGCAGGACAATGGAGATTCAGAGATCTCTTGTTAAGAACCCAACATCCAAGTGCACACGTCAACCACTTAGTCATATCCTGGGCCTGTAAGGAGACATCATACTAAAATCTTCATCACTGGTTTCCCTGTCATTGTAGGTACATGCTTTGTCTGGTACTGCTCTAGGAGAAGGGATAAGAAAGAACAGACCTTGTTGCCATTGAGTTCAGACTAAAGGTGAAGTAGGATGCTTCACAAGCTTCAACAGAATTCCTCTTCTTAGTGACTTCTTGTATCCCAGAGCTGCAGCCTGCATTGTCCTTACCATATCTCCTATAAGTATGTTCTCCTTCAAGATTGTTTTTTCTAGGATGTAAAACTTGTGACAGTTTGATATTTTATGCTGTCAGTCTACACTGAAGGAAAAAAAGCTATAGACCCTCCTAGTGTATAATCATTCCTCAAATCAGATGCACACTACTAAGCACATAAATATTTTTTGATGCTGAGTGTGAAAACTATTAACTGATGGCTCCTGCAAGCAAATTATACAGAATATTGAGGCAGGTTATTCAGGTTATGGGTAAGCTCTGAAATCTAGTATACCAAAGAGCACTCCAGGGACATGTCTGCTACATGAGGAGACTAATAACCAAGAGACAGTTTGAACAGGAAGAGCAGCTGTTCTTAGAAGACCCAGACCACATTATTTGTAAATCACAGTTTAGAAAATACTGTCGTACAGGACCTGTTTGTTTCCTGAGGCCATCTGGAATCCCTCAGAACCTACTGAGATTAAACACTTCCCCTTTAGACAGTGGCTTGTGTCAGGTTTCTTGGAGTAATTGACAGAGAATAAAAATACAGTTCTGATCTGACTATTAAAAGTATGGTTAAAGCAATCCTGTGAGGATGGGAGTGGGATTCTGTCTGTTCAGATGTCTGCCTTGCTGAGCAGTGTGATGTGCACAGAAACACTGGAGAAAAGACATTCATGTTCCTGTTGGCCTGATGCCATACCTGTGGTCATCTGAAAAGTGTTGATTATCTTGCTCCAGAAGCAGAAGCTTAGACATTTTTCCATCCTTCTGTCTCTATCCTATTCCCCCACCTTCTGAGACAGATATTACCGTCTCTCAGGTGATGATTTGTGAAACGCTTTCTCTCTATTTGCCTCAGACTGCCAATCCTGATTTTCTTGTAGACCTCCTTCAGATATTTATCCTCAATCTTGCAGAGTTTTCTTTTTGTCCTATAAGTTTTCATGCATAAATCTACCTCTGTAGGTGTATATTTTTGGGAAATGCTGCAAATACCCAGTTGCATGTCTACCAAGATAAATACACGGGTCCTCTGGGGACCTGGCCTTTGTTAGAATGGTGCAGATATTGCAGACTGAAAGGCTGCCCAAGTATGGATGTGAAAGATCTTTGTTATGTTTGTCTAACAGAAATTCTGAAGAGAAGCTCCATGAATGAGGGAAATTTGGCTCATGCTACAGGGCTGATTCAGAGCTCTTCAGATAGGGAAGCTTCAGGGTGACATCTTGACTGAATGAGGGAGTGCTCTGGAGGGCATTGTGAGGGCTGAGTGCCTAAGAGATATTGTTCCTTGGTGGGAAAAGAGCACTCCCTCTCTTGCCACATTGACACAGGAATTCCAAGGAAAATACAGCAGGGCCAACAAAAAAACAAAACAAAAAAATGTAGTTTAAGTCAACTGATGATCCTCACAGAAAGCTTTTTCTCTGTGACTGCTTTGTGGCTACAATCATGTTTGGCAATGAGAGTTCCCTTGAGACCAACAGACCTAAAAAGCAAGACCAGACTGGTCAGTAGCCACACTGTAAGACTAAAAATATAAATTCTTACCAGTTGACTAAATAAAATTTATTGTTCTGTTTTGACTCTTGATTTTCTCGTTCTTGATTCCCATTCAGGATATTTAATACTTTTCATCTTATTCTTGTGCTGATGCAGACATTGTTTTTTTCATCCTGACTTTGTATCTGACTCCAACCACATCTGCATTTTTCTCCCTTTAGGTCCACAGTCCTGGCCGTGAGTGAACAAACTCAGAGTGAGAGCAAAGACTTTATAATTTAGAAAACATTATTCTATACCAGAATTCACCTGGTACTCGGGGGGTTCGAATCTTTCAGGATCCAATAGCCCTGCAAAACCATCTGTTTCCCTTAAGTCTTGAAGCTGCCTCACTTAAAATGCATCTATGAATTTGCATTTCCCAAATAATTTGAAAGAAAAAAAATCAAACAATCTGTAGATTTTGCACCCTATATCTTCATCTTAATACCTGACTTGTACTGCACTCTGCAAGTCATAGAATCATAGAGTTGGAAGGGACCTTCAAAGGTCATCAAGTTGAACACCCCTGCAGCAAACAGGGATATCCTGCACTAGGTCAGTTTGATCTATCTTGATGAATGGGGCCTCCACCACCTCTCTGAGCAACATGTTCCAGTGTCTCACTAATCTCATGATGAAGAATTTCTTTCTAATGTCTAATCTAAACCTACCCTGCTCTACTTTAAAACCTCTCCCCCTTGTCCTATCACTACATGCTCTGACAAACAGTCCCTACCCACATATAAAAGTGTGATTTCCTACCAGTGCACAGTTTTATCCTTTAAAGTAATCAAAATTAAACACAACAGTATAGATCCAGGGGTTTCTACAAATTCTGACCCACTGAAATTCATGAAAAACCCTAAACACAAAGGGGAGGAAATACATTTAAAGATTCTACATAAATTTTTTGAAAGACTTAATAATTTGAAGTAGCTCTTTGTCTGCTTTTGAGTTAATGAGTTTAGATTGAGGAAAGCAATGGATTTAGCCATTGTTCTCTAAGCATTCTTCATATTTTGCTTTGAACTCATATCTCATCCTAATGCAGCTTCCACAGGATCTACATCTCCTTGTGCATAACTTGCTTACTAAAACAATGAATTCTTCCTGAGTACAAGATTTCATAGCTTTTTCATGGTCAATTGCTTTTGGTATTATTAGAACAAAGATGTCTTAGTAGTGCAGGGTAGTAGTAGTCAGTGAAAAATGTACTGCTTTTCCTTGACACTGCTTTTCCTTGCCATTTGGATTAGAGCTAATGAGAAAAAAACCCAGCTAAGTAATGTTCCAATTCATTCTCTCATTTTCTCCTTGCTTTGAAAAAGATGGGACTGAATAAATAAGGGAAGGGTGTGATGAAAGGCAGGGGTGACAGGAAGCATTTGTAACATAGGAGGTATAATACTGTAGGGAATTCATCCTTGGCAGTAGAGTGTCCCTCAGAGATTCTGAGTGGGCTCAACTTGGAATAAAGATGTGGAGATGGTGAAGGAAGGATGTGTGCTTTCTAGGGTCTATCTAGGAAAGGACTTTATTCTTGTGGCTAGAGTATTTCTGGTAACATTATAAGAATCACATAATGATAGGGATTGGAAGGGCTCTCTGGACATTGGCCAGTCCAATGCCTCTGCCAGAACAGATTCACCGACAGCAGGTTGCACAGGAATGCATCCAGGTGGGGTCTGAATTTCTTCAGAGACAGAGATTCCACCACCTCTCTGGACAGCCTGTTACAGTATTCTCTCACCCTTGAGGAAGTTCCTCCTCATGTTTACTTGGAACTTTCTATGTTCAAATTTGTGCCCATGACCTCTTGTCCTGTGGCTGAACACCACTGAAAAAACACTGGTTCCATCCTTTGGACACACACCCTATAAGTATTTGTAAGAATTGATAGTATCCCACCTCAGTCTCCTTTTTATCCCAGATTGAAGCCCTTCAGCCTTCCAAAAAAAAAAAAAATCTTTTCTAATGTGCTCTTGTTTTTATTAAACCTAGACCTGATCACTATAATGAGGCTGATGGTTCACCATCTAGCCTGCTTGGACTGCCTTCAAAGCTCTGAAGGATAGACTAAAATGGCTATACTTTGAGGCTGGAGGTAGAAAGCAGAGGTCTATGAATTAGAGGTGAGATGTTTCCCATATTAAGTCCTGATGTCCAGAAAGCCAAGTTTAGATTTCTTAGACCTTACACTGTTTTAAAACATATAATCCCATGGTAGTCCTTTGATTACAAGCCTTTTATCCCGCATTCTGCAATTAGTTCATAACTTAATTTAAATGCTGAAGTGCTTAGCACTCAGAGCATATCATCCCCTGTTCACTGGGACATATAACTTTGAATTCTGCATTTGGATGTTTTTCAGCTAATGCTGTCTTATTCGTGAGACTCATATTCTCTGGGTGATACAAGTCAGATCCCACTATCCCTTGCTGAGTGTGCTGCTTAGTCATATGTGCAACTAAGCAGTTTTTCAGACTGTGTGAGTACATTTCAACTAGTTATTTGTTATAGCACATTTAGATCACAGTGGAGGCAGCTAGGCTTCTTGCTTTTTAAACCTGCATAGTATTACCTTGCCTGCACAGAGGATATAGGCATCCAAGTCTATTGAAATGTGATGGGATTAAGAGGCATGACTTTTTTAGACTCCTTTGAAAATCCAGACCATAACTGAGTCATAAGCTGTGCATAACTGGGGGCACTGCTTTCAGATGCAGCAACCTGAATTTATTTTGTCTGCACTGATATAAAAGTGAGCTTATCTTTCAAAGACACTGAGCTCTGATTAACCACACACAGAAGTTAATGAAAACCTTGACCTATCATTATAAATATTATTACTATTCAAGGGCTTTTATTCTAGCCATCATATAAACAAGCAAAAGATAGATCCCTCCCCAGACAGCTTATAATGTCAGTAGCTCTGCCTATGCAAACCTGAAAATGTTACTTATGTAAGAAAGTTTACAAATGCAATTTTGTGCATTGAAATGACTAACAATTTCTGTAGGGCTACCAGGAAAATGTTTTAAAGCAATATCCACATCTCTGTGAAAGAAACCTGAACCAAAACAGATTTGTATGCAGGGTATTGGTAGGCCCATTGTTATAAATAATGCAGACTTCTTCAATATGAATATACTGTACACAGAAAGCTCATTTTCCTTGTGTGCTGCTTAGGCCAGTTATCACAAATGCATAAAATGTAAACATGATGTATTATAATTTAGCTAAGATGAACAGTGAGGATTTTATGTGCTATTAGTTTTTTTTAATGCAATACTTTTATTGAAGTTGATTTAGCCAGCCTCCTATGATCCTTGTTAGGTTCCTGGGAGATTGGATGTCCAGAGTAACAACACAAGTATTTATATTATGCTGACACCATGCTGTGTTTGAGCCTCAGATGGAACCAAATGATTAATTAGATCATGAAAATTCCTCAGGAATCAAATTATTAGGCTGGATAGGCATGAACCATATTAGTTAGACCTGGAGCTAAATTTGAAAAGACCCCAGTGTTTAGAGTAGATTCAGTGCTGCTTTCACATCCATATTAATTTCTTAACACTCACCTTTTGGTATCAAGCAGAATGCACACCCAAAGCCCTGTTTTTGTGAAGGGCTCTTTACATCATTGGAATACTTATGCCATCTGCTAGAGTAATATCCTTATTTTCTGATTTTTAAATTTGCCAAAGCAAGTTAGAAGATTCTGTATGGCTGCACTGAGTGCCCTAATGCACAGTTAGAGGACAGAAGAAGGATGCTTCACCTGCCTGACACACAGCTCATGAAATATTACTGCCTATTTGTACACCTCTAAGCATGGGAGGGATTTGGACCACCCTAAAAGCTCATGTTTGCTTTGCCCTCTACTAACTTTCAGAATGGCTTTCTCATTCCGTAATTGAAATAACAGCTTTTTTCCTTTACTTTAACCCTGATATACTTTTGGCCAAATAGGCGACATATTTAGAAACTGGGGGATCCACATCCTACTTCCAGTTTATAGCTTTTCCTGGAGATGTGGAGAATTGCAGACACATACCAGTGAATGTGCTTATTTCATGTGAGTGATGTGAGAGAGGAACTATTGTAGGAAACTTTACATGACACAGATCTAGGGTATGCAAGGGAAAGGCAACATTTTGTCTTTGGACACCCAAAAAACACCTCTGGCTTTCTATCTCAATTTTCATCAAATTTCATAGTGGTATTCTGAGGTTTAAGATGTGCAAAAAAATGTACTACAGCGGCCCTAGAGTTAAAGCAGGAGACTGGAATGAGAATGGGAGATTCTCTGTTAGTGATACACAAGGAGGTGACAGCTGGTTTACATGACCTAGGGAAGATTTTGAGCCTAAAATGAAGTAAAGCTGCTAAAAATTCAACAGCTTTCAGGTACAGCTGGGATTCTTTGATAGTCTGTGGACCATGCAGATGTTGCTTCCTGATGTGAAGGTGCAGAACACTCCTGTTACTCTGTATCATCTTCCTGCTTTGCTGCCTAGCACAATGAACTTACCTCATTTGGACCTTAGGATGGAAACTTACAATTTCATCTATCCTCCCCTCACTAGTAGGATTTCACCCTCTAGCCAGCTTATTGATACTTTAACTTATGATATGAAATCTGGAAAGCATTGTCCTGCCCAGCAAAGATGCAAAGTTTTGTACGTATTATGATTAAGTCAAGAGCTTTCTGTGCATTATCACTTTATAAATCTCAGCTATTAGGGAAACCAGGGGATAAAGCTCAGATATTCTCTCAGATATTGTCAATGATGCTAAGTATCCTATCATGTTTACCTTGTGCCACCAGAGGTCCTATTTAAATCATGCTATATACACAGAGAAAAAGACATTGATAGGAGAAAGCTGATAAGACCCTAGCTGCTGGGAAAAAGGTATTAAAATAATTACAAGAGGCACATTAATGAACAAGCAGTATGTGTATAGTTTTTTTTGTTGTAGCTCACCTTCTATGTATTCACTAGAAGATTAACTGCTGTTAGCAGAAAAGCAGAATTTAATTGGTCTAATTGTGTAACGCAGATCACTAAATCCTCTGTGTGCACTCTGCTGGAATTGAGACTACAACTGCCATTGACTTAAACTGGGACAGAATTTCAACTGTTATTTTAAATATTTTTTTCTTTAAAGGGATATAAATTGGTCACTTGTGACATCAGTTGACATAGAGGCTCTTTCTTGGTTAAAATGTAAATATTAATGAGTGGAATAATAATAGAAATAAGACCTTTGTCTCTTGAAATTAAAGTGCTTGTAAAGCTGAAGCTGGCAGCTTTGTATACTGCAGAATGAGGAGATAATATACTGAATCATTCTTTTCCTTTTCTTTTTGCTTTCTTCAAAAACACATCCTGTTTCAAGTAATTTCAGTCTGATAATGAACTGACTCACCATCATACAAGATCTTTGGGATATACTTTATCAGGATTTGTTTCTGTGCATTTGGAGTAGTGAGAAAAATGCAAAAAAGTAACACAATGTGTGGTGAGCTTCTGCTTTTTTTGGGTGCTTTTATATTATCAGGACTTTGTTTTATGAGAAGCCCACCTGTGTGTACCTACATTAATCTATTTTTTTTATTCTCTCACTACCTGAAGGAAGTGCAAGAAGAAAGAATTAGATTTTTTGTTCAAATTATTTTTGCCATGATAATGATCTGTCTTGACTCCAGTACTACATTTTCATTAATATACAACTTGATGGAGTAGAAGGTTTGCTTGTTAAGTTTTTAGATAGTGTTGTGCTGTTGGTATGTTACAGGACAGGCTTGCAAATGAAAATTGTACTGGAAAACTTGGACATAGTATTGAAAAATGTATCTTGTTGAATATATGCAAAGTGCTGCACAGCAGAAAAATTACTTGCACAAACCCCCAGATGTATACTGCCTGGGATGATGTGCTTCTTGGCAGTAGATCTGCATAAAATGAAAAAGGATTGAGGGCTTAAGGTGCAATTTCATAGTATTTTATATGATGAAAAAGATATGCAAGATGAAACACAACTTAGAAACAATGGGACATTATTCTTTAACTCTACTCCAGCCCTGTAAACTTTTGATGAAAGATTGTGTCTTGTTTGAATACTGAAGTTCAAACAAGAGATGGGTCAACTGGACACATTACAGAAGGATCTGGAAACCTATAAAAGGATTTGTACAAGCCTACACACATGAACAAGTAAGAAAGAAGGGATGAATACAGTGGGTTTTGACTTACAATGTGCAGAAAGCAAAGACCCTAATCACAGTCTTCATATACATAGACATGCTTAAGAAAGTAATATGAGTGTAGAGCATAGGGAAATATAATGGACTTAAATTTTGGGAGGGACAGTTCAAATCACAGAGGAAGGCTTACAAGGGGCAAGGAGAAACAAGAAACAGGTTACTGTGTGGTATTTTCAGCATGCTCTGTTAAACAAATTACAAATACACCAGTTTGGAAGGTCAAAGTCCTAATTGACCATAGAAAAGTAAGAGATGAGCTGTGTGCATTCAGATGCATTCAGATCCATTCCAGTTACATTGGTTTAAAACTTCAGGTTCACTTAAAGACAATAAAGCATGAATCACCATATTTCATTACATGCAGAATTAAATTTTTCTGTTTACAAGAAAAAAATCTGTTCAGATGGCTATGACATTACGGAGGAGTTTTAAATGAAAATTTCTTGGGTATAATTTCATAAACTGGAAAACAATAATGCTAAGTGAAGATTATAGCAGAAGATCTCAAATTTGCATGAAATGTGAGTGCTCCAAATATTGTGATTCCTTTTAAACTGAACCATTGCTGTTGAAAATTCTTGTAAGGTTAGCAGACTTTTTAAAGTAACTGTGTGACTTGGTTCTCTAATGGTCACAGTGCTTGAGAGAAGATGGGCTTCATACTGAAAAGGAAATGCTTTTTCTTGGAGACTTAGCAGTCATTTTATTGAAACTGCCAATAAAAGAAAATAGTTGATAGGGAATTACATGAAATGATAGAGTGAATGCTTTCCGGGAAATTTTGCAAACTGAACACAGTGTATTTTAGTCAGTTGAAGCTGATCATAAATTGAATTCCAGCTTATTTGGCACACAAAACCTACATTTTGACCTTGCAAGGGAGATTAAATCTCAGTCTCTTAAGAGGACTGCTGGCTGAATTATAGAGAAAACTATGTAAATTCAGTTAATAAATCTGGGTAGCATTCCCACAGGAATAGGTAAAAAAAAAAAAAGAGGAATGTACCAAACAGAAAGCTGGTAATATTAAAGGAATCTGAAATGACTGTGGATCTTTTAAGACATAAAACATTAACACTGTTTTTTAAGCAAATGCACCACCTGAGTCAAATAATGTAATTCTGAATTAAGCCACATAGATTTTACAATGTGATTTATTTTGTTTTAGAAGTTCAGCATCTTCCTTTGCATGTTGTGCTTAAAACTTTGCTTGGGACAGAACCTGGAATATACTTGTACCTATGAAGGACAGTTAACAGTTATGGGAGAATGAGACAAAGCAATAATACAAAACATACTGTAAAGCTGCTTTCAATTTCATTTCATACAAAAATCAGCGGAATTCTTGACTTTTATTAAATATCTAGGAGGTTCCACCATCTGAAATGTGAAGAAGGAACTCGTGTGATTGTGTGAATCACAGCAGTGCAGATCTCAACATAAAGCCTGGATTACCTATTAATGGAAACATAGGGTGGAGGTAGAGAGTCTACACCAGATTTAGCCATATGGTTTAGGCATATTCTAGGCACACCCACAAAAGAAGGCCATGCTTTAAGAACAAAGTGTGCCACAATGGTTTATATGTTAAAAAAACAGGTAAAAGATAAAGCAGATTATGAAGAAAAAGTCATTGGTGAAGACAGTGTAACTAACTGGGAGTTCTTTTATAAATTGTAGAATCATTTACATTGGAGGAGAATCTTAATTTCATTGAGTCTAACCATTAACTCAGATGTACAAGATGTAATCCAGTTTTCTGAAGAGTCTGTGCTTGGCCAAGCTAAGGAAAGAGCAATATTGGAAGTCGAGATTAATTGTATGCTCTATTACAGATTTCCAGTGTTATCCCTCATGAAGCACAACAGATGTGCTTTACTGACATGATTGCTATGTGGACTTAATGCTGTTTTTAAAGGCTGGCTGGATGGAACTGATGTAGAATACAAAGAAAAGAAAACAATGACTTTCAAATCAAATTAAATTAAATTTTCTTCCTTTCCAGAGGGTGTGTTGCAAAAGCAGCAGAAGTATGTGATCGAGAATATTATGGTAAGAATTGTATCTTTCAGTTGACTATTTTGAGAGGCTGTATGTGTGGCTATCCACACATAAAATAATCTAACTTTAACAAAGGCCTTATTCATGTAAAACTTCTGCAGAGGTTGATTTGGGTATGAAGATCTACATATGTTTTGACCTACTGGATCAGTTCAGAATAGATTACTTTGTTTTTCAGACTGAGGGAAATATATAGGGGAACATATAGTTCAGTTATCACAGGTAGCAGTATATACTGTGAATGATACTTGCACTGATTTGGAATATAGGTGACAGGCTCCCTTTTCCTTGGATTTTAAAAGGGTGAATGCTATTGTTGGGTTTGTGATCATTTTTGTTCATTGCAGAGCATGATTGCAATCGAAAATGTGTTGCATTTTGATTCATACTTGTCACCTGATTTGTTCTTGTAAAAACATTTCCCATTTACATGCACAACTGATGTGAAGTAGCTGCCATGAGTAGATTTAGAAAGCAATCTCTGAAAATTCGGCCTACTAAATTTGCCCAGGAGTGTTATTGAGAGTAATATGAGAAGCCCATGAAAAGTTACAGCCTTATAAAATATAGTGGACTTTACCTTTTTCCATATTTATGAGTTATAATGTCAATACAGCACTGTTATGAGGCTGAAATAGTATAAATATTCTTAGTGCTTGACCCTGCCAACATTGACTCTATATTGTACTAGTAATTTTAATCATGTACTTGTGAATGAGCAGGATTGAATCTTTAATCCTAATTTTTTGTTCTTGTAGTCACCAGGTAAGAGCAAAGATGCATATGAGGAGATGAAATTTAGAAGCTAGGGTGTTAGTCCAAAAGTGTACAGCATTGGAAAGTTTGAGGAAAATTGGTTCAGCTATTTCTGAGTTAGCCAAGTGTTTTTCAGCTGTTAAGAAAATTGTTTCAGCTATTTCATGCTTGGGTAACTCAGTATTGTTTAAAAACATCAGACCTGGTGTGCATGTGCTCTTGAAGTAGAAATATGAATTCTGCTTTGTGAGGAGGAAGTTACCTTTGAAATATTAGAAGCAATAATCATAAAACATTCAGGAAGAGGCTATTATCCTCACCTATCATACTCTGGAGGATGACTGCAGCACCATCTTACTTCCTTCAAGTTTTTCCTGTCTGAAGGTGCCCCACAGCTTCAGAGGAGGACCAGCATTTCTTGTGAGTAAATGCAGCCCAGTTCAGAGGGGATTTCAAAGATGAGGATGAAGTTTTTTATTTGACCTAATTTATTGTGCTATAAGAGGTAAGTGTTGTTGGACAATTTATGAAGAGCTGCATCTGGTACCACAGTGTATGTGGAACTGCTTTGTCTTTCACGCTTGACAACAGTTTTTAAGTCCTCAAATCTTTAGTATAGAATGAAGAACCAAAATCCCTTATAGGTCAGTAGAGAAATAAAGAAAAATATTTTTATTTTACTTTTGTTTTTTTGCAGTGTCAATTTCTCTTAATGCATATTTTTCATATTTTTTCTTAGATCCATCTTCTGGGATGTTGTGTGCTTATACTCTGTGTCCAATTTTTTTTCTTGCCTAGATACCTTTATACATTAAGTATTTTTTATTGATGCTGTATTTGAGAGTTTATATTTTTTAGTTTATACATTTTTATTGGCAGCTACTACCTTGCAAAACAATTATGTTACGAGTTAGAAATGTGCATGCTGTGCTAAGCCAGAGGTTACTCTGCTCAGAACGCATGCAGGAGGTTTGATAGCATTCTTTTGCTTTCCTGGGTTATGCATGCAAATGAGTTTAGGCATTCTAGTGGTGGAAATATTTACTGAAATCCTCTTCTTAGAGAGGATTTTAAAGAGAAACAATACATTTATGCAGGGAGAAGGTCAGCTTTAATCCTCACTACTCAACAAATGCGTTTAGGTTTATCATAGAAATGTCTGCACACAGACAAGAAAGGTAGAAAGAGGCCAAATGTATTTGTTCTTTTCTCCTGTTGTTCACCCAGCTTCTAGGTATTTAAGTTGACGGAATTTCTTGAGTCTGATAGGATTTGTCTGTTTAGAAACTCTTAGTGGAACATTCCCTTGAACTCATACATGTACAACTTTGCATATTTTGAAAACTTTCAGGAGTCTCATTAGTTTTGGGAATAATCATACATATTTGTTAATAGGTTTCCAACTGGTTTCGTTGGATGATTCATGGCTCTTCAAATGGCACTTTCTTACTGGTAGATAGGTAGCCAGTTCCAATCTATCCTCCCAGAACCAGTTGTGTTTTTGTATAAAATATAAAATGAAATTACTGTTCTGCAAAACTACACCGAGATTTAAAAATGGAAAAATAAATTGTCTGTAAAAAATGGGCATTTTAATAACAATAGATACATGAACTAAATGTTTTGTATTTTGTGCATATGGTGGGTGAGAGTGTAATGTCATACTCTGCTAAATGAGTCTGGGCAAAGGAGCAGGGTTGTAGAAACTGTAGGAGGTGGAATTTTAATTCTTCAGTTTGTACATATAAACTCTCATTTAGGAACAGCTGTGCAGGTTATAGTCAATTTAATAAAACTTTTCTACCAAATATCGCTTCAGTGAAACTTTGTATGTGAAGAAGTGCCAACCACCTTGGGTCTGTACTTACTGCCCATGCTGGTAACCTAACAATTCTTTTCTAGTACCCCGCACTTGCAATGGGATATGGAACAAAACCAATGTTTTAGTAGACAAGATATTTGTGCCATCTTTGATGGCACTATGTATAATCTCAGCCACATGATTTAAGTGACAATTGTCTTTGAGTTTTCATACAATGGATAGAGATTTTCTCCGTTTCCAGAGGGTGAGTTGCATGAACAGACAAAGTATGTGCCCTAGATCATTATGCTAAGAAGCCTCTTTTTAAAGCTGACTATTTTGAGAGGCAAGAGTGGTTATTCACACAGAAAATTAGAAGTATGAAAGTCTGTTGTAAATTAATTAAAATCTTGAGGAGCACAGTGTGAGTATACTGTGGGATAAGAGTCCCTGTAGTCTCCCATTGTGAACAAATGGTCAAAACCAATACCGGGAAGATGTGCCCATGATTTCATGGATTAGCAGCAACTCTTGAATTATCAAACTTGATTCAAGAAACTGGCCTTCCACTTTCTCAGAAGAGTTGAAATTTTTCATGTGAGCTAGCCAAGGGAGGGCAAATTCTTCTGCCCCGTACATAGAACGATTGAAGTGTGACACAAGTACAGGAAGCTTTTCTACTTTGGCTTCTGAATGTTACAGAGACAAGCTTTGCCCATTCTGGAGAATATGTGAGTCCTTGAGCAGCCTTGAAATTTGAGGAATTGAGGGAAGATACTAATCAGGAGGAGTAAGAAGTACCAGACTGTCTTTAATCAGTATGGTGAAAGTTGGTAAAAACATTCACCTAGAGAATAAGAAATGTATAGTTAGTTACAACATTAAAAAATAAGCTGTATGCACACTTTTGTTTCCATGTTATTCTGGGTTTAAATTTTTTTTTTAATTTTTTTATTTCCTTCCCCACAGTGTGGCCCATATACAGCCAATCTGTGTGGTTATGGACAGCTGAGAAAATTTAGTGCAATTTCAGTTTCAATGCTCAAATTGTTTTTCTATAGGCTAAGCAGTTTAAAACAGCTTTACCTCTGGTCCCAGGTGTTGCTGAAGCAGCAAAGTCTCTTTGAGCCCCCACAAATCAGCAGGGAAAACTGCTGAAGCTAGAAAGATCTTTAATTGTGCAATCAAAAATACTAAGAAAAAAATCAAACAAGCAGCATTATTTCCCAATAAAATGTTTCTGTATTCACATCAAGGAATGCATGTGAATGTTTCTGAGATTTTTCAGTGGTACCTGACTCTTAGGATGTCAAAAATTATCTTGGAGTCACATTGAAGTGAATTGTTATGTACTTACTGGAAATACCACTGTTGGCAATCTGGGACAGAGCATGAAATTCCATATGAAAGGCATTTTAAATATCAATTAAATACTTCAGATTTCTATGACCACTGAACAGGGCAGTAGACCAAGATCATTTTCTGGCACAAGGGTGTCCAGATCATAACCTTCATCATAAGTTGTATCTGGCATCAATGAAGAGGCCTGAAATGAATATGAGAACTGAATGGTGATGGTGATTCAGTAAAGGTCCCATGCAGGGGGAAGTATGGGAGAAAAGGTGATTTGTCTCAAGAGGTGTCTCTTCATTGCTTGGTTTAGAAAGAATAAGGAAAATCCAGTTTCTATGATTTTTAATCTAGCAGTTTATATGAACAATAACTTCACATCTCTCATCTCCCAAGACAATTTTACTGGAAAATATAAGCAATGCTGTGTTTTCTTCTCCTGTTCCACTGTCTATCCCTCAAATGTTTAAAACTGTCATGATAAAGCAGTACCACAACTGCTATTTTTATTTTTCCCCTAGGAGCAGAGAATCCAGCCCAAAGTGGCAGCAAAAACAGGAGAGATTTTGATGTTAGCCTGCATGGCTGGTCCAGATCTACAAGACACTACTTTACACATTGATATTAATTTTGTAATAGCTATCAGCAGGATATCATGCTGGAGTCTGTCACCTGCACCTGGCTCAGTACTGCCCAGAAATACATTCCCTGATCTTAAAAATCATGATCCTCCTATGGTGCGGGAAAAGTAACAACCTACTCCCTCCCACCCCAAACTTTCTGCTCAAGTAGAGGCACATCTTTACCTTTTCTTGTTTTCCTAAGGCCATAGTAGTACAGGTTGGAAGGTCCTAATGAGTATCCTGCCATCAAGCAGACCTTCTTGCTATGACCCTGGTGTGGAACAGTTACCCAGTGAGTGTTTTAGGCAAAATTTAGCAATATAATAAGCAGCATGGTGAACAGAACTAATGTAATAAGGTCATATAGATGAATTAGCACTCTCCCTAATAGCACAGAAACTCCTGAAAATCTACTAAAAGAAAATTAATTAAGAGAGTATTTAATTTATTGCAAGTGTTTTTAAGTAAAAATGTGTTTCTGAAGGTGGTGAAAGTGCTTTTAAAATACTTTGATGTATTGATTGGTAGAGTTACTTTGTCACTTGTACATTGTTATTTAATGTTTCTGGCTGTCTTCATTAATGTGTTTCCAGAATATGAATATTTAAAACTCTTGTGTGGTGATCATTATGTTAAGCCTAATAAATTGTCCAGACCCCTTAAGCCTTTCATAGAAAGGTTTTTGTTATGTAAATATAACAAAATAAATGCCTATCAAGATGCTACTCAAACTTGATATCACTCTCAGTTGGCATTTCAGAAGAAATGGATTCTTTTTTACAGAGGAAGGGAGGTTCTGGTCAGCCATAAGGGGGACAGCTGGCCAGCTGTCAGTACTTGAACAGCATGGAAGGAGAGAAAGAATCTTTGGTGGCAAGGTGACACAAAGTTTCAGCTGTCCAAAGGGGATTTTGTTGTGAAATCAGCCATCTCACTTTCTGGATATAAGTAGGTTTTTGAAGGTAGAGTGTTAGCAAATAGTCAAATAGTTAACAATGGCCCATGAATACATTCGAGTTGAAAACTTGGGTATCCATGTAATGAATATATGAAGAGCTTTAAGGTGTTTCAAGGAAAAAATTGCCCAGTTTATTCCATTGGATAGCAAGAAGTCAGACCTAATGATCCTGATAGACCATTCAGTTCCATCTTGTGTTTGAAAGATTTGTATCTGAAGTACTTACCTGTACTTACTTTCATGCAAGCAGCAGTGATAAAAACAGTAAGAAAGATTTAAAAGATGAGATTTTGAAGTAATTTATCAAAATAAAGCATTGAAGATGAGATTAATCTCCCACAGTTTTACATATCATGTATATGGATGTCCATATCTAGCTACTCTTCTAGTGATATCTGAACCATCACTGCTGAGATTTTGGGGTCTTATTTATAACACGTATTTGAGACATTCACTTTAGGAAGACAGCAATCATATCTATTTTCCTCCATTGGTTATAGAAGGAGCCTTGGGTAATTCAGCAAATTTTTGTTTTGTAGAAGGCAAAACTGTGATGAGATAGAACTTATGCAAAATAATTTAGCAGTATTTTGTTCTATATTCTAGTATTACAATGAATTCTTCTTATTTCAATTCATTAAACAAATACTGATAAATATTGATCTAGAATTTAGTGAAATTGAAAAAAATACAGTGCTTAAGAGGGACATTGTATTTATTCAGAATAAAGCCGTCAGTTATCTTATCAGAGCAGTTTCTTGCCTTTTCTGATGCTTTATCTCATTTCAAGAGAAACAAATCTTCTTGGTTATACATTCAAAAAACCCAGATGCATCAACAAAACATCAAATGCTTTGTTCACATAAAAATTCTACTGGAGAGTGACAAATACCCTGCAACATTGAGCAGAACATCAACCCACATGTTCTATCAATGGTTCATCTTTGCAAGCCATGCTGATAGTTGAACAGGTGGCAAGGTGATAATGGATCAGATGGGCCAACGGAACGAGGATTTACATGAAAAGCAAAAGTATGAAGAATTGGAGGTCAAAATTTCTTCTTATGTGTCTGGCAGAAAATCACTTGAGCAAGATGGTTCATCTGTCAAGTATATAACAGCCACTTAGCTCAATGGAAAAATCTAAACCAATTGTATGCCAGGTGGAAAGGGTATAAATGAAGACAGAACAAAAATATCTCAGTCTTTCAAAATTCTGAATAGAAACCATACTAAAAAAAAATAATAAAGACCTAAAATCCACCTTTGGTTGCCAAGAAATTCTTTCAGCATGCTTCAGGTCTTCAATATGTTGCAGGGACATGCAGCTGCTTAACTTCTTGAATTATGAAGGTATTCACTGTTGGGATGGAACTTTATAATTCCATGGTGAACTAAATGATCAGTTTCTCTGCTTCCAGGTGGTGGTGGATGTTGTTATAGGTTCTTCCTTATTTGTCTTGCTATCTGTACTGATTACATTTCCTACTGTATACAAGCCATACACTGCTGTGAGAGGCAGAAATCACCCTTTGTGATTTCCTTAGTATTTGCAGACAATCTACTATGCCACCATAATACTATAAGATTTTTGTATTCCTCAGAGGATCAGTTGAATTCTCCTGGTTCTCAAGAAGTGCTGGAAATGGATTATTTAGATTTTAGACATGCATTCCTAGGGGGAGCATTGAAGTTTTCTGCTTCTCTACAGCTTTTCTGTCAGACTGAAAGAGACCAGTATGGAAAAAAAGCCCCCAGGATTTCAAGACTGCTGCTTGAAATAGCAGCAGCAGTAGCTGATGGAACTGGCTTCCTGTGATACTGCTCATTTTAGCAAGACTCTTGACATCCAGGCCAATAGGGTGCCAACAGGGTGAACAAATCAGCTAAGAACTTGGTACTTCCTTCTTCATTTCAAACAGTGGTTGCTAAATGTTAAACATCAGTGCAGCACAGTGACAAATGTAATAGAAATGTTTCCCCCAGTCTTGATAGGCCTTTATGTTAGTGAAGACTGTGAAACATCTGCTATTTGATATGGCAGTGTGTTTCTAATTTAGATAGTCATCTTCAGTTGTCTTTTCATGGAGTCCCAGTGAGAAAAGGCACATTTTTCATTTTCACCTGAACCATTTTCACATCATCACTGTTCATACTCGGTGCCTCTATTGTGACTCAACATCCCTCTCTCCCTTCACATCCATGGTGCAATTTTCCTGTTCTATTTACACTTTTTGTGGCAGTTTCTATCTACTTTCTGCCTTGTTAACGTTCAGTCCCTTTTCCTGTTGGCACAAGAATGAGTTTCATGACCTCCTTCTCTGACTCCTTACCCCAGTGAATTCTGCCCACTGGCCTCTTTCCTCTGCTTCACTCACACTTCTCCTTCCCTTCCTTTGGGAATACTTACTCCACCACAGCTAACATCATGGTGCTCTCAAGCACATCTTCGTTATTTGCCTCTGATCTTTGGAGCTTGCACAGATCTTGATCCCTTCAAACAAAATGCTTCTAAACCTGCTCTTTCCCAGGTGATTTTCCTGCTCCCAGGATTGCTGTCATGACAAATCATGTGGGAGTTTGGGATTTGCAGATGCACAGAACCGGAACTGATTTCCTATCATAGTGAGGTCTGTACCTTGCCACTGTAGAGAAACCATAGCAAATGGTCACTTTACAAACTGATTGACTTTACAACTCATTCAACCATCATCAGAAAATATTAATGGAAATGAGTTGGAGGGGATCACAGAGAGGCTGAGACTGCAGAACAGAGTGCACTTAGATTTCTAAGACTGGCATTTGCATTTAGCATGACTATTTGAAGTAATGTTGAGTATCTGCTCAATGGATTAGATTTTATCCATAATAAATGCATCAGAATTATTTGTAAGGATTAGAGACCTGTTAAACAAGTAGATTTCCTTTGCTGAAAACAAAACCTGCTTATTCTTCCTTGCACTTTGGAAATATTGAAAGAAACTTTGAACTGTAAAGTACATATCTTTTTTGGTTTTACAGCATTTTGCCCAGTGATGTCCTGATACGTGACAGCAATACTCATAATATGCATTAATAATAATTACAGCTGCTATTTTTATGGACAACAAGTTTATTTCTTGTGATCAGTTTTTAATGATGATTTAAAATTGTAACACTTGATACTGTTGTCAGCTCTGTGAAAAAATGATTCAACTCATATTAAGGAAACAGTTGATTGATTTTTTTTTTTTTTTTGAAGAGGGCTGTCAAATATGTTCCAGGCATGGACCCTTTGAAAGACAAGTGGCTTCTTAAGAGGAAATTCTGTTGCTAGGAGACCATAACCATAAAGTTTCAGGATAAAGTATTTTTTACTTTAAGTAAGAAATGTTGATTAATGAACATACTTAACAGGCAAAGAACAAAGCTATCACAGCTATCTCTATTATATCAAAGACCAGTTGAAGCATTCAATGGCTATTTTAAGATGGAAGTATAAAGACGATGCCTTCAAAGGGAGTCTAGCCAAAGTAAGAGAACCAAGGAGTCCAGAGCATGCTAGTATAACAGAAGTGCCCAGGTATCTGCAGGGAATATTAAATCTCACATTTGGAGTTTTAAGCTTACCTCTGTCTGCAATGAAAATTAGATTTACCTAAGGAGAGATTCTCCTATCTGTTTGAATGAAATGATATCTTGAGATTTCTACTGGTCCAGCCCATTTGAGATTCTGCACACTTCTGAAAATTCTCATGTTCATTAGTGAAGGGTAAATATTAGGCTAGAGGGCCTTTGACTTGTATGCAGTATGAAAATTTATAAGTGTGTCAGCAATAACTACCTACATACAAACTTAGAAATGTTTAGAATACACATGAATAATTACAGACTCATAAAGTGCTAAATGATGGTAGCTGAGAGTCCAGTATTGATCATCTTAGTTTCACTTAACCCACAAAAAGACTGCTGAAGTCTAAGAAGGTTTCTTTTGGAAAAGCAGCAATAGTACAGGCATTAAAATCTGTGAGCCCCAGTGGCTCAATATTTATCTAGTTGTTTAATCCCACAGGTCTTGATCCAGTTTACGATTGCAGAAAATTAACTCAAGAGCAGACTAATTAATAAGTTCATAATAGTATCAAAGAGCAAGAAATCTTTAAAATGGCTATTTCTGCAAGGAAGTCAAATTGCTTTCTGAGAACTAGCAACATGAAACTAAATGCAGAGCTCTTCAAAGGGAGGTACATTACTTTCAGATGTAGAACTTTGTGTCTGGATTCTGTAGATGTCCACACAGGAAATCTTTAGAAAAGTATATTCTCAGCAGGTAAACTTTGTTTTTGCCACCTATGCACAGAGCAGGACTCAGCAACTTAAGTAGAAGCACCGGGAAGAAAATGTTATGTGGCCAATATGTGGCTTTTATTGACAAGGTTTTCTTGGGACAACTTCCTGGCAATGCACAAATGCTCAATCATCTGAGTCCATTGGGGTGCAAACCTGCAAATAAAGAGATAAAAAGCAGCTGTGTGACTGGGTCATCTCCTTGACATAGGCTGAGATGTGCGTCTCTGTGGGAAGGGACAGTACTTGGAAATCTTTTGTTGGAAGCTGAAGACTAATCATAGAACTATAGAATAGTTTGGATTGGAAGGGACCTTAAAGATCATAGAGTTCCAACCCCCCTGCCATAGGCAGGGACACCTCCCACTACATCAGGCTGCTCAGTGCCTTGTCCAGCCTGGCCTTAAACACCTCCAGAGAGGGGGCATCCACAACCTCTCTGGGCAACCTGTTCCAGTGTTTCACCAACCTCACTGTAAACACTTTCTTATATCTAGCCTGATATCATTCTCCTGTTAACCACAGACCTGTGCCATGTCGCTTGTTTGCAGGCAAGATAGAAAAGACAAAAGTTTCAATTCTCTGCAAACTTGAAGCAGGACAAGGGATACATGCTGCATATTGCTGTCACCTTTGGCTCACAAGGCATTATGTGTGTATTTCTGCTGAAGTATAGCGTAGTGTTATCAGTGAGATGTGGAAGTCTGGATAGTGGATTCACTATTTGATAGTGTTTGTTTAGTGTAGAGATACTGTTTGCTATGTTTCAAACTGGTTCCAAGGCTTTAAGGATGCCTTAAATATTTGTTTTACTGAAGCGAATATGCTCTTTTCTCAGAATTATGAACGTGCCCTTATCAGAAATTTGCATGAACTAATCCTTTATAATGCTTACAACATTCTTGAATATATGAAAGTTTGGCTTGTGCTACTACAAAGAGTTAATCTCAAATGCCAGACTACAAAGAGCAAAACAAAATGTATGTATCTCTGAGTATATAATAACTACATTTCATTATATTTTTATTTTAAAATTTTCAGGTTTTGTTTTCTGAAAACCAGAGGGAAAATTATGCTGCTCAACAAGTGAAAATGAAAAGGAGGTGCAGGATTGTGTCTTTGCTCTGTTAAACAAAAAAAAAAAAAAAGTAAGGTAAATAAAGTATAGTTCTTGCTCTGATAGAGAAGCATTTGTGCTTCTTTTCACAAGAACAGGGTTATGTTGATCCACAGCAGATTTTTCAAGAAAAGGACAACTAGACATCCAAACCTTTATTATCCCTGCATAAAAAGAAGCTTTACTACTTCTACCAATTGTTTCCCACAAGGTGAAAAACACCCAAACAGGTTGGGAATGAGAGCTAAATCAGATTGCTGACTGATAAGGATCCTTCCCAAGGCTAATAACAAAGGCTTACCACAGACAAGCAGCAGATTAAGCATTTTAAGCCTCTATCAGCTAGCGCCAAGGAATCCAGTGTGATAATTCTGCAGTCTGTAACTGCTTTTGGGTAGCTATCAAAAACAGTGCTGAGGAAAGCACACAGTCCAGAAAGGTATTCAAAGTATTGTCTTTAGTGATGTGAGGAACTGAGGTTTGGTCTCTGCAGAAGGAACTGCTGAGGAGAGAGGGGAAAATACACTGGTTAAAGTAGTGGAAACAGGACAGGAGGAGCATGAGAAAGGGAGGAGGAGAGCATTTCTTTGCCAAAGTGGGAATAGGGAGGGCTGTTTGACCTCACAAGTGCTTGGCTGTACCATGTTTTGGGGGATTAATGGGTCCCTACATATCCTACTTTTCCAAATTATCTGCCCTGAGTGTTTGAAAGCCAATAATTTACTTTATAGCTGCGTGTTACTTGCTGCACAGTGGCTGCTTTGCTCTTGGGTTCTGTCAGGCAGCTCTTTGTGTAATAAGCAGAGAGTGTAATGTAAAAACTTACTCAAAAGAAGAATGCATACTATAAAAACTTGCTTTTTTTTGCAAAATATTTGACAGAAATGGGGTTTTCAATGGATTTACATCCTCATTTTGGCTTCATTATTTAAGAGACATTTTATATGACTTCTAGTTCCTGTGTGATAGTGCTTTTCAAATCTGGTTACACCGTGTAGAAATAGTCTACAGTGAAAGTGATATAAAAATGATTGATTGTGACTGGCTTCTCTTTTAAAATAACCAAGTATTTTGATAGCCAATGAGAAAGGAAAAAAGGCAGTTATTGGCCCTGTACTTTTCTGCTTGACCTCTGTCTGAAGATCATCGCCTTCATCCTAATAGTCTGATTTGTGTTTCGAATAAATTATTCAGAAATTTCAAGCAGAGAAAGCTCTCTGTCTCTTTTGGAGTGTGACTTCCTTCTTTCCACCCAACTGAGTTGCAACTAAATGCTTCTCTGTGCTCCGAACCAACTTTGCAATTTGCTTTTGAATCTCTAATGCTCTCTCCCCTCGGAATGGCTTTCACTGGCAACAGAGGTGGTCCTGCAACTCACACAGCCCTCTGCTTCCTTTTCTAAGTCAGTAACTGATAAAAAGGTGAAGAGTAAAAAGTTATTCAGAGGTGAGGAGAAGGGCAGTGTAGATTGAGAAATAAAATGCTCAGAAAGCAAATCTCACAGCCCCACTTAATTAAATAGTTAAAATATTTCAGCTTCCATTTGTAAGTCCCCAAATGCAGCCTTTTGTAATGGCTTTATTTTTTATTTCTGTGGACTTGTGCTAAGCTTGCAAGTCTGCCAAGCTGCTAGAAAGCTCTGAAAATATGTGAGCTCTCTTCACCCTGTCAATTTTTTCAAGATACCCCCAACTTGCAGTTTTATTCTGCATATGAACCTTAAGTGCAATGAGGCTGAAATTGGTGTCTTGGACCTTTCCAATTTTCCTGTGTGAAGGAACTCAATAAAAAAAGATACCTGTCTATGCCAGTACCTGATTTGTCTCCTGTCTGTCACTTGTAAAGTGGCAATGGTGGAATAGTGTCATTCTCTTGAGAAATTCTCCGGGCTCCTTCCCTGTGGGAAAAAGCACAGCATTGTGATGCAGATTTTCTGCCAAATCTCACAAATCCCTCACTGTGGGGATTTCTCTTTTCAGGCATCTATCATCCTATCTGTAGAGCACTCACATTCAATACAGGAGGTTTATCACTTCCTTTTTAGAACTCTAAGAACCAACATCACAGTCTGCAAGAACCCACCTGGTAAGCAAGATCTCATTTATTCATTTTTGAATGTCACCAAGGACTGCTCGAGAGAGGAAGAGCCTCTGATAAGTTATTTGCTGTTTTCTTTAGAATATGCCTGCCTCCACCAAGTTTCAAGAGACTCCTGCTTCTATGCATCAGCAGATAGAGTGTAATTATATTTGTTGTTAAATGGATAACTGTGATGTCCAATATTTAATTAGTACCACCTGTCTGACTGGGTATGTGCATGGCTGCAGCCACAAATTTTGTCAGTGCCTCTCAGACAGAAAGGAAGGGAAACTCAGCAGAGCTGTTAGGGGCACAGATTGATTTAAAGGCTCACAAAATGCAGCATCACAAAATGTCCCAGGTTGGAAGGGACTTTTCAGGTCATTGAGTCCAACCAGCACCGTTACTCTCTAACAAGAACCCTCCTTAAACCTTATCTCTAAGCTCTATGTCTACCCATCTCTTAAACACCTCCAGGGATGATGCCTCAACCACTTCCCAGGTCAGCCTGTTCCAATACTTGATAATCATTTCAGTGTAAAAATTTTTCATAATATCCACCTTTGGTGCAACTTGAATCAATTTCCTCTTGTTCTACAGAGTCATAGTATAGAATCATAGAATAGTTTGGGTTGGAAGGGACCTTAAAATTATCGAGTTCCAACCCCCTTGCCATAGGCAGGGACACTTCCCACTACATCAAGGCTGCTCAGTGCCTTGTCCAGCCTGGCCTTAAACCCCTCCAGAGAGGGGGCATCCACAACCTCTCTGGGCAACTTCTTCCAGTCTTTCACTACCCTCACAGCCAGAAGAGGTTCACTTAAACCTAACCTGAATCTAACCCCTTGCAATTTACATCCATTATTTTGTAGTCCTTCGATCAGATCTCTTATTAAAATGCCCTACCCCTGCCTTTCTGTAGGCCCTGTTCAGGTATTGATAAGTTATATGAGGTCCTCCCTGAGCCTTCTATGTCACTTTGCTTGGGAGCAGGGACTGACCCACTCAGCTGAAGGACATGGAAGTTTCAATCCCTTGGAAGCAGTAAATTTTGCTGTCAGTGACTTATGTACTAGGTCCCAAACTTAAAGTGATGCATACAGGCTATATGCACAGATCTGGGCATGCAGAAGTGCTTCTGAAACTGTGTTTCACACGAAGGCAAAAGCTGTAGCTGAGATGTATATTGCACTTAGGTTGCAGGGAGCCCTGCATCAGCCTGCTGCTGGTGTAAATAGGCTCTCACATTTCCAGGATGCACCTCATCATAGATCAGAATTTTTTTCAGAATTATGAGGGTTATTAAGTAGTTGAGGCACCATTTTTGATGGTATTTAGAAGTCAGGCAGACATAGAACTTAAATTTAGTGATAATTCTTGTCAGAATCTTGTCAGATAATTCTTGTCAGGTTGATGGCTGGACTCAATGATCTGGAAGGTCCCTTCCAATACAAGTGATTCTGTGATTCTATAAATGAGTTTGCAGAGTTGTGAATACAAAACTGCAGTAATACAATAGAGAGCAATGCAAGCACTTAAGTTCAATTCAGCTAAAAATACAGCAATAGATAAATGCATTTAAATCCTTTCATACCCATGGAATAATTTAATAGGTTTTGTTAGGTTAAACCCTGCTTTTGACTGAGAAACAAGCACAGGCACCAATGCTGAACTGGATACAAAATAGCTGACTGTTAAAGCATGTAGAAAATTTTAGTAATAGCCAATAACAAGATATGCTTCATAGTGTGATTATCCTAGATGCTAATGGTAGACATAAAGGATGTCAGTGACTTCTTTGCAGACCCCAAATGCCTTAGACCTTATAACTCACCAGATGAGCAACAGTGATACAAAGGTTACCACAGTATGACAAAGCACTGATTCAGCAGCAACCTGGGACATTTCCTGATAAATTACCATCATTTGCTAATATCTGCACAACATCCTGGCAGAGACTGTAGGGACACTCCAGCTCTGCTTGGTACATGCTGCAGTTTAAAAAAGAAAAGTGATCTGCCAGCAGTAATAAGGCTTTCATAAATCTGGCAGTCCTAAGCCTTGTTTTACATCTTCTGGCTTCCTAATTTTGCTAAATCATTACTTCTAACACTTAGAAGAGTACTATGTTATTACAGGTAAGTCACTATTTAACTAGGCCTAGATGATATGAAAGCTGTGTTTTAATTCTGATTAGATCCTGAGTCTATTTTGTAGGCAGAAAGTGTATAGTTTTTGCATAAGTTTTTTTCAAGGTTTAATAAAAATACTGCTACTTTGATTTCTAGTCAGTGATCTCTGCAGCTGTGTTAAAAACACTTTCGTAGAAGATGTGACTGACTTTTGGATATGAGTAGTGAGAGGAGAATGCTGTGGGAGACACTATTGTTTTAACTCTACTGTCTTCATTCTAACATTATGCTCTAGGTTCACTTTCACTTTGAAAACTGATAAAAAACTCTGTTTGACAGCTTCTACTCTATACTGTGGTCAAGTCTTTTCTAATGGTGAAGAGAGATAACTGTTTAGGTACTTGACCTTCCTGGCAATGGTGTGGTAGAAGATTATAATAATCTTTCAGCCTCCGGCAGTGATAAGCTACTATCCAGGCAGTGTTTTGCACTGTAATATTTATCAAAGATCTGTGACTAAAATTTCACTAGGATAACGTAATTCTAGCTCACACATTTGCAATCTAAAACATGCCCTCAGCTGAGATTTATATATAATATAATTTACTTGCAAAACAAAAAAAGGCTCTTTTCTGTTAGGTGCTCTGGAACCAGAGAATGCCTGATACTGGAATAGACCACTGGAGGTAAGGAGTGAGGCAGGTCAGTGATGTTTGCCTTTGACTGTGTAAAATTCAAGCACTCATCTCCAAACACAACATGATTATCTATTACTTACAATTACCAAATATTTTTGTAACTATTTCTTCATTTCCAACTTCTCAAGGGCTCCTAATACCCACAGGTCTATCTTAGATTTTCCTTTTTTTCCTTTCTTTTACTCTTTTTAAAAATATGTTTCTGTATGTATGTGTTGGAAGCTTAAGGACGCCTGTGAAATGTAACTTTATGGTAGAATGAATACTATTTTGGAGGGAGTAACTTCCATTTAAAAATATCTTTATTTATTCTTAAATCCTGCTTAGTTGTAATACAACTGTGGTGTGCCAACTGGTACCCCTCTGCTGAAATGTTAATTATGAATTTATTCCATAAAAATATGAGCCTCAGACTAAGAAAATTATGAGGAATTTGAATATGTGCAAGACACCATCATGAATAGAGCAGCCTTGTGAATAAGATTTTCTCCATGAATGACATGCTGGAATACTTGCCTCTGTTTGCTTGAGCTAAAAAGTAATTAAGGCAGTGCATAAAGTTATGATCTCTTTCTGTCTTGCATGAACTTAAACTTTGACTGAACTATTTTTTAGAGTTTTAAATGAATATATTTATAGGAAGACAAATGTTCAACCTGCTTCCGATCTGACAAACTGACATATCCTAAAACCTGACAGACTTCTGTGGATTTCAGTGAGTTCTGGTGGAGTGTAGTTGCCATAATCCTGCAAGATAGGGAAATTTCTAAAGACTACCATAAATCCTCAACAACTGTTGTCTGTAGTGACAAGACTTTCTCACTTAAATCTGTAGGCTTAAACCATGTGCAGTACCTTCTTCTGGAACTTCCCATATCCTCACAGGTAGTATTGGAAATCTTGGAAAGGTCCAGAGCTTGGCATCCTGGAAATACAGGACTGGAAATTTTGTCTTGGTCTTCAGATAAAATCTCCTGATATTGTGGTCATATATTTACTTTCATAAATGTTTCAAACAGTATGTTAATAGTAGTTAGACTTCTAATACTTGGCACTTTAACTGGACAATGATTTCAGAATCTCCCTTTTTTTGTATTTTACTGCATCAACAGAGAGTTTATGATCCTTTATTACTGTATAAATGCTCTCCTTGAATCTAAAGAACTCTTTTCTCTCCTCTGTCTGTACCCTGGTTTATGTAAAGGCAGCAATCACACTTCTTTGAATTACAAGTTGAGCTCTTATCTGGTAGGCTCTTAGTTCCCCTCATTATCCTAGTGATCCTTCTCTCTGCCTATTCCAATTTCATGTCTTTCTGGAAAATAAATGACCAGAACAGTGTGGGTTATTAAAAATTAAGTCTCATTGGTGTTTAGTAAAGTTGAATTAATGCTTTTCCATCTCAGCAGGTAACTTCTCAACTGATATAATCTATGATTCTATGTATAACAGGGCTGCATTTGGGTTTTTCCATGCTTGCCATCCCTTGCTAGTCTATAGTCAGCCTGTGATCATCTTGTACACCTGTGTTTCTGTCCTGTCACTTCTAACTGATGAGTTCCTAGTCAATAGCATAAATTGTTATTCATAGTCCCCAATGACCTTCCTCTTTTTATTATGAATTTTATTTAATTTAATTATGCTTGCTCTCATCCTCAAGGCCATGCAGTTGCTTTTGTGAAATCCCCTAATTCTCTTCAGTATCAACAATGCCTTTTAGCTTTCTGTCTTAAGAGTACTTTATTTTTTTTTAAACCACAGTTATTTGTACAAAAAATTAGCAAGATTGGTCCAAGGCCAGCCATTTATTACCTCTCATTAGACAAGATTTTTCCCTTTCAATACTTCCCTAGTAGCCAATTCTTAACTCAAATCACAGCCATGGTAGTAATTCCCATTTCTTTGTACTTTCATATCATAAATATTATAGTATTGTATTTGCCATAATTACATAGGATGTCAGCATTTTACTGAACTCCAAGTGGATGAAAAGTAATGCCTGTTCTTTGTTTAGGTTACCTAGACAAAGCAGTGTAGGAAAACTTAGTCTGGGTGCATCATAGAATCATAGAATAGTTTGGGTTGGAAGGGACCTTAATGATCATCGAGTTCCAACCCCCCTGCCATAGGCAGGGACACCTCCCACTAGACAAGGCTGCCCAGTGCCCTGTCCAGCCTAGTCTTGAACACCTCCAGAGATGGGGCATCCACAACCTCCCTGGGCAACCTGTTCCAGTGCTTCACCACCCTCACTGTAAAGAATTTCTTTCTTATGTCTAGTCTAAATCTATCCCCCTCTAATTTATATCCATTGTTTCTAGTCCTCCCATCCGATATTATGTTAAAAATTCCTTCCCCTGCCTTTCTGTAGGACCCCCTCAGGTACTGATAAGTTACTATGAGGTCCCCTCTGAGCCTTCTCTTCTCTAGGCTGAACAACCCCAACTCCTTCAGCCTGTCCTCATAGGGCAGTTGCTC
>VZTY01014311.1:0-136512 GCA_013400935.1 Turnix velox | reverse complement strand
GAACACCACTCGTCACTGGTTTCCACTTGGACAATGAGCCATTGACTGCAACTCTTTGAGTTCGACCATTCAACCAGCTCCTTATCCAGCGAGTGGTCCATCCATCAAACCCATTCTTTTCCAGTTTGGAGACCAGGATGTCATGCGGGACAGTGTCAAATGCCTTGCACAAGTCCAGGTAGATGATGTCAGTTGCCCTTCCTCTGTCCACCGTTGATGTTACTCCATTATAGAAGGCCACCAAATTGGTCAGGCATGATTTGCCCCTGGTGAAGCCTTGTTGGTTGCCTCCAATCACCTCTGTGTCACCCTCCATGTGTTTTTGCAGCCCTTTTAGGAGGATCTGCTCCATGACTTTGCCAGGCACAGAGGTGAGACTGACTGGCCTGTAGTTTCCTGGGTCCTCCTTCTTTCCCTTTTTAAATATGGGAATCATTGTGGAACTCAGGTTGCATAATAACATAAATGTTCATAAATGCTTATTCTTTGCAAGAAATCTTTGTAAGCCTTTTGAGAAGAACAGGGTATCTTTTCTTACCATACACTGGACTGGATCGGACTGGTAGAAAATAAAGTTTAATTTCACTAAAGGTAATGATTTCCATCTAGTTCCCTAAACATTGCTTAAACTCAACAGTTTTCTTGCATGAAAATTATTTTTGTAGTGGAAAATATTGAGAAAGGTTGATAGTATAAAGGAAAGTAGTGAGCACTGAATAACTTCAGCATGATAAAACTAGTTCAGAATTCTGTCTTTAATGTGTTTAATTTCAGACAGCCTTCCAAATTAAAGACGATCGTATGTTCCCAGGGTATTATTATTCATGACTGTCCTGGAATACACAGTGCCTCTGACAGTCACACAACTCAAATTCATTGTTATTGGTTCAATTTTTTAATTTGCAAATGCAATTTTAAACCCCTTGAAAAATGATACAGCAAATTTCAATACCTGAAAAAACAATAGAATACGAAATGGCAAATGCTTTGCAATAAATCAGACTGCATAGATGCAAGGGAAAAAAAGACTCTCATTGGCATTAATTCATACTTCTCTTTTCCTTCCTTCTATCTTTCTCTTTTATTTTTTTTTCTTTTTCAAAAATTCCCTCAATTACAATACAAACTGAATGAGAAAGTAAAAGGTTGGCTCAGAAGCTGGGTTATCAATATAATACAGAAGGCAATAGTCAAAGCTAATAGATGAAGTGTATATGACCTTCACATTGGATTAGTGACCACTGTAGTATATTAGCAAAATACAGTGCATTGTACTCAGTAACATAATATGATATTTTTCTTATTATAATACAAAAGACATTAATGTAGTACAAATGTTCATTCTAGCCTGCCTTATCAGGAATTTCCATGTTGTATTTCTAGCACAGTCTCCTGCTTATTGGTCTGTTTTATATAATGGTGTAAGTGTAAAATGGAGTATGCTTTTGAAATGAGAAGGACTAAGGTAATGAAGGAGGAATAAGAGAATGAAAACAAAACATACAGGAATGGGAAATGGGGAAAAATGAGAGGAAGAGAGCAGTTGTGAATTCTTAGGTCCAAATTCAATGTTAAGATCCAGTTTTCATTTCTGGCGGAGGTTATTTCAGTGGAGGCATTCATATGTTAAATGCACATGAAGATGGCCTTTCATCAGAGCTTCAGCAACTTCCTTCTTGGAAATGTTATTACAGAAGGAAATTAAACTTGGTGTATCATTAGTATTGGAATTCAAGATTTAAGTGCTGATTCTGTTAAGTCAGATTCTGTTTTCAACTTCATGAAAAAAGTGATGTTTTATTTATGCTTTTGCCTGTGTGGATAAGAGAGCATTTAGACATCGATGTTACATTTATACTAATGTAACATTACTATTTCAGTGATTGTTTGTGATAAATGTATTCTGAACAAGTACTTTCAACACTTTTGCATCCCTCTGAAACCAACATAGTACTTATAGGTTATGGTACTCCTTCTACTCAAGATGTTTTCAAGTTGTTCTTAGTATATATCTGCTATCTGAAAGAGAGAAACAATCTTTGTATACTTCTCGTCTATGTTAAATGAAATGAAAACTGCTTCTACCCAGTTATTCTGCTGCATTAAGTTCTTCTGAGGACTGGGTCTTTGAGTCGTAACATTATTCCCAAAACTGTAGTAATACATGACTGAATATAAAAATGGCCAAATGGCTGAATAAATGAGCCACCAGCAGTGAACTAGTCTGTTGCTGGTTATAAACCCAAAAATGTTCTCACACACATGCATGTATTGGGCAGTAACTACACAGACAGTTCATTTTGGGGCTTTAGCAAGTATATTCTGTCAAAATTTCAGTTCTGTGGAAGACAGGTATTGACTGGGATATAGATGTGCTTGTGGTAGTGGAAAAAAATTAATGCTAGATAATCAAAAAAGGGAAAAAAAAGAAAAAAAAGATTGCTGTTGAAATGTTAAAACTCAGCAGTTTTCTTCTTTTCCCAACTGTTCCTTCCTATCTTGCTTGCAGGCTCTCTCCCTCTAATAAATGCCAAATGCAGTTCATCGTGGTGGTAGAAACCATGACTTGTGGTACCAGCATCTCATCAAAAGCTCATTAAGGTTTTCCAATTATTTCACAGAAAAAAAAAAACCAAACTTACAAAAGTACTCAGAAGGATCTCTATTAATAGGTGGTTATGGTGTTTTTCTACCTGTGGCAACTACAGGAGAGGAGGCTAAATAGGACCCCTCATGCAATCATTTATGCTAAAGCGGCCAGGGCTTGGAGCCAGGAATTTTTCTGTTGATTCAGGAAAGTTGGTGCTTCACTTTTCCTCTTCAAAAGACTTCAGTTCAATATCAGGAAGTATGTATATTGCCTTGTTAGACCATTTCTGCTCAATACACCTGCTCTTTAATCTGCATTGATGGACATTTATCTAGTTTGCTTCAGTGCTGGTGAGCTGAGGGCTGCCTTCAATGATCTGTTGAAATACATAACAATACTTTGTTAGATAATTCTTCCTGATATCTTTTGCTTCTTGCTGCTATTTAAGTCAATTTCTAGTGGACATAGAAAGCAGCTGATGAATGAATTTTTTTAGTTTGCTGTTGACAAAGTCTAAAAGTAATCATGCCTCCTTTCTGCAGCTTCTGCTTTATATTAATTATATTAATTTCAGGCTTGCTTCAAGAATCTGGCTTTCCAGACTTTGATATATATTTTTTTTCTTTTTTTTCTTTTCTTTCTTCCTCTCCCCTAGACCTTCTCTACGAAACTGGCTGCAACCTTTGACTGTGGCAGATGGGTGTAATGGAAGCAGCATGAAACAAGTTAAATGTACAGTAGCTCTGTTTATCCAGCTCAATCTGATTTCTGTTTTCAGGCAGGTACGTGCCAGAGGAGCACAGTTTTGTGTGCAGAACCCAAGATAGGTCTAAATATGTGACTTCCACCACTGGAGCTGTGCAAAGATGTTACTGGAATTGGCACAATGCTCTGCATGCTCTAATTAATGCTACACTACCACAGTAAAAATGCTGCTGTTTAGTTCACAGTTCATGAGAGTGTCTCCACATGACACTATTTTAAATGGTATGGAAACATTTCCCCTCCAAGCACCTTGTACACTTGAGGAGAAGTGGATAAGGCAACAATTATCCCAAAAAGTATAGATATTTATTTCTGTAGTTTGAAGAATAAATAAAACTATGTATTTAGAATTATGAACAGCCACTTACTACTTGATACACACACTGTCTGTCCTCCCCTACCACTTTCTTAAAGACTGTGTTTCCAGAGGGTATATTACTAAGCAGTTTGAAAAATCCCTATTTGCCAAATGAGTTTCACTTATTCCACAGTAGTCCAAAAACTGGGCACACACTAGTTTTAGTTGTTACATTTGTCAGTTACCTTAACTTTCAAAAGAACCTGCATTCTACTTGAGAGGCAATATCAAATAGGCAAGTGAATCTTTTAAGAACATATGAAAATTTTTACTCTGATTATAATTTATTCAGATGCCAGTTACATCCAGGTCACAGTTTTAATTTCTGTGAGTGAAGTACTTTCAATGAAAAAATACATCATCCCTGAACTTTATTCTCTTACTTATGGACCTAGTTTTAGACATAACTTTTTCTCCTGAATAATGAATTCTGAAGTGGAGTTTACAGACTCACTGATACTACTCCACAAAACTCTGTTTGCATATTGAATATTTCTTTTCTTTCTATTTTTAAACAGAGATCTTCTGCGGAATATTTTACCTTAATTTTGGTCAATTATCAGTTACTTTTTTAGCGAAGAGCGCCAATGTTCTGAATGTCCCTCTTCTGTGGGAAAGAATCTCTGAGTGAGGATGGAGCTTGGTGTATCATAATGAAGGTAATGTTTTACAGTTTGTGCATCTCCATCTCTGCATTCCAGTTTCAGACAGGGACAAACCTGGTCACAACAAACTGAAGGAAGAACTCCCTGAAGTGTCTGTGATCATTAATTTTAGGAATTAACAAAAAAAAAAAAAAAAAAGAGAAGAAGAAAGAAAGTAGAGAAGGAAATTACTATTGTAAAGGTAATTGTTGTATGTGTGTCCTTTACAGTAACAACATTTTTTTTCCTGTGGTGTTTGACAAAGGATCTGCCAATGCTTAGCGAGGGCTGCAAAAATAATTTCCTGCCTGAAGCAGCCTGTACTTCTGGTGAGGTGAGAGCCCAGTTCAGAGTCATCAGTTACACGAATGAGAAGATGCACACACGTCAGGAAGAAAGCAGATAAAGAGGGTTTTCTTTCCACTCCAGTAAATCCCAGCAGGTATTTGAGATTTATTTCCCCTTCTGATGTTGCTTTTATTTTGCTGGATTGTATCTAGGCACTGTGGATGCAACAAATAGGGATGTACTATCTAACTTTTGGAGTAGGAGAAAAGACCGACTGACAGTGGTCACTTCATCCAGGCCAACATTTTCCATTGCAGTACTTACTTCCCAGTTGGAGGAAGCTGTAGAGACACTACATCACTGTTTAACAAGTAATTTAATCTCTTGGTCTGAAAAGTCTGTTGGTAGATCTCAAGAAAGCATAAAAGGCTCAGTAAAATCCTACTGGTTGAAAATATCAAACTTACTCCATGTTTTTTATGTTTATCCACTACTCTTTTGTCTTCAATTTATTCAGTTGCCTCCTTGTTCCCATTGCTACTCACTTTCAAGCACCCCCTTGAAACTAAGACCTATCAAAAACTCCTCTGTTGCTTCTCATTCAGGTCTTGCTGCCTTTTCCTCTGCTTTCCATCATACCCCAATGTCACTTTGTCTCCTACATTCTCAAAGGAGACGACTGGAGGGAGCTGAGGAAATAGAATGACAGTTCAGAGATAGAAAATGGTTTGGAAGTTAGTAAAGGCAATAAAACTGTGAAGAAACTTGAGAGCAGAGAAGAAAGATGCACAGGATATTTGTGGTAAATATTTGCTGAATCAGTTAGACAAAAATTTTCCTGGGTAATGGATTATTGACAAACTCATCAACTCTTTGTTGTTCTTTATTCACTATTTTTCTGCTACACTGACAAAGATTTTCCTGCTCCTTGGCTGGATGCCTCACAGTTTTTTAAGCAAGGATATAAAAAAGAACAAGTTTCAGACATCATCCTATGCATGGACAGGTTTTCAGTTGCTTCCTGCTTTATCATACAGATCAGAGAGAAAACCTAGCCAGAGATACTCCTACTCCAGCAAGTGCATGTAGTGCTGTTCTCTGGCTGGTTTGATTTGGTAATGCTTGTGTTGTTACATCCTCTTAGCTTCCAAAACAGGGTGGTGACATCCACCTTATCTGTTGGAACTGATTCCTGAACTCAGCTAACTGCCAGACCCCATCTGCAAATCTTTCAGGATTTGGCTAGTTGGTGCAAACCACAACTGTCACAGGCACTGTTATAGTTTTTTAACAGTCTGTATGATTTAATTCCAGGAATGCTCCATGTCACTAGTCATTTTACTAGTGTAGGTGTGGTTTCATACTGTTTTTCCTAGAACAAACAAAGAAATCTTTGCTATAAAGAGCCTGGAATTAAAAACCCTGCTGATGTTACATTGTGCCATAATTCTGTGCTATATTTTTTGAAAAGTGAATACTTTATGATGGTTCAACTAGAATTTAACATTTTCCAATTGGCACAAGTAATGACGAAAATTAGAGATACCTGCAACACTCTCATGGGCTATACTGGCTCCCCTTAAGGTGAGTTTTATTTCTCAAATGACAGCGTTCTTTGAAAATTAAAAAAGAGAGGAGCTATCTGTAACAGGACCTTTTAATTTTGGTGACTTCACAGAGCTAGTACATTACATTTGAGTAGAGAAATTCTTAGGAAAGGTCTACATGCATGAGTGTTGGAGTGATGATAATGTTGAGGTTGAGTTAGCCCAGTGCCCCTCTAGGGAGTGTTAGATTGGGTAGAGCCAAATTGTGTAAATTATCTCACAGATCTTATTGAAGGGATGAAATCCTGCTGCACGGGCTCCTATAAGGCACTTGCAATCTGTCTGGAGCAGGTTACATCTCAAAGTAAATATTTTTCTCACCAAGCCAGTTCACTAGATTTTTCTATGCCCCTAATAGCAACAAGAGATAGGAAAAGCACCAGGTTGTAGAACTTGTTAGTGTCTGTGTTTAGAAAAATCCAATATTTATAGCTTAACCAAGAATGAGCCTAGCAAGGAGTTTAGAAAGGAGACCACCATCCAGGAGTCTGCTGAATTCTGTTCCATCATCTTATTTGGGTATCTGGGAATTACCTGTTCCTTACATACAGCTTATTTTCAGACAGCAGAGCTCTAACTAACAGGCAACTGTGGAATATTTGTTGGTGCAATTAATATATTTTTCTGTTCCATTTTAGTCAATCTTACAGTTAATAACAATTTTCGTATTTCAGGGTGAAGCTCTTCATTTCTTGTAGATCCTAAATTGCTTTGCCTTGAAGATTTAGCTGATAGCTATGACACCTTTCCATATGCAGATGCAATTTCATTGTGAATCATCTACCTATGGCTAGGTCAGCATTATAGCAGCCTCAGCTCTCATTACTGTATGACAGTGAGATGTGAGATGCTGACACTAGAAAGACAGAGATATTCTAACCAAAAATACTCCCTATCCCTTTGCTGCCTTCCTTGCTCATTGCCAGCTCTGTTTTTGTGGGCTTAAATTTCCCTTCTGTGCAGTTTTAATGTTTCCTGTATTACCTTGCTTTCCATTTGGCATATGTATACTCTGCTTAATTCTTCCACATTGTTTATGCACCTCTGGAGAAATTACTATGCTGTAATTAATTAAAATAATTTCACATGTACAAGAAGCAAACCATATGATACTGCTCATTCCTGCCATATATATTGGAAGAACTTGCACTCACATGTTAGCAACCAGATTCCTGTAAAAATTATGCTCAGAAATACATATATTGGTCTTTTAGACACTATGTGCTATGTTTCTGCATGGATTTGAGTAAATTTATGCCAGTCTACACAGATAATTTGATATGGTGACCTCCTTGTCGTCTTGTTTCTTCAGCTCCACACACAATGCACAGTTGTCTGCAACAAAATTATATTCAGACAAGTTTTAGCCTCTTTTTATTAAGGACTCTTGTCCAGCCATACGTTAAACTATTGAGACTTCCACGAGCCGATGAGTCTATGGATGTCTATGAATGCCAAAATATTTTAAAGTATTAAGAGAAGCAGAACAAAATTTTTATGGGAGTTATGGAAAATTAATGAAGGAGAAAAAGGATTTTTTTCTAGCAATCTCAAAACATTCCTAGAAGGAATCACAAGAGCTGTGTGATTGATATTTCAGGGGTATGCCCATAAGAAAAGGGCAGAAAGTGAATGGAAAAGCTGCACCCCATGAATCATTTGTGACCGAATCAAAGATCCTATGTATGAGCAGTTCTATTTATGTGAATACTGTTTTAATGAAAGTGCTCATTTTGCTCCTTTTTTGTTTTCTCAGACCTTCCTCTGTGTGTCTTGTTTAATTCCCCACCTCCCCTCACTTCTGTGGGGTTTTTATGTTTCTTCTTCCATTACCTCAGTGTCTACCCTTTTATACCTTTCACTCTTTTGCACTCTCCTCATCCTGGAGCACTCTGGTAAGTATCTGGCTGAGGTACTTCCAATGGAAATGTCAGCACACCATACTCTCTTCCCAGTTATGCTGTTGGCTTGAGCAGGTGAGTTCCCTCTAATGAAGAAGAATGATGCCTTAAGGTCTCGGAAGTTCACCTCTTCTTAGAGAAAACAAAGAAGAGAATACATGATGATTCTCTTCCAGGATGGCTAGCAGTATCCAGTTACCATTGGGCTGTAATGTTTCTGGAAGCAAACTATATGCCACAAGAAAACCTGGAGAGCAGAGCATTTAACTCATAGACTTATCCTACATACAGTAATTAGTATTGACGGGGTACTTAAACTACCCATGCATGAGTCAATATAGGAACGTAAAAGGAGAAAGGCTTATTTAAATTTATTGGTGAAAACAATTGATACTAATAGCTGAGAAAGCAAGAGGAAGATTGGATCTTGATTAATGAAAAAGAACCAGTTGGGAAAAGGAAAGTGGAAAGCAACCTGATTGACCAAATCTTTAAATACTAAATTCTCTGTTTAAAGAAGTACAAGGAGAAAGAGTGATAAAAAAGGATTTTAAGAAAAGAAGTCTTCAGCTGAATGAATGGCCTACTGGAAAGCAAGTGTAATAGAAAAATGTCCTCAAAGTATTTTAATGAAATACCCATCCTGTAATGAACAGTACCATTAAAGTGGAGGGATAGTGACTTAGCAAAATTATAATGTCTTCCAAAACATGAACATTTAGCAGAAGAGAAAATAGTCTAAAATTTTAGGAATGAAAGGAATAGACAATGCAGGCAGGAACAAAATCAGAAAGTTTAGGACATGGGCACATGGGAGAAAATAAATAAATTCTCAAAGTAAAATGACCATGTAAAATAATTTAGTAGCTTAACTTGTTAGAATAGAGCAACTATTACTCTAAGCCCTGTAAATGGGAATGTTTTGTCCAATCTGTAATCTTCTCCTTAGGGCTGATAAGCATTTGACTGGACGCCACTCTTCAGGCAAGATGAGGATCTGTTAAAGAATACACAGAAAAAATAAGTGAAAATTTTAAAATAAGCCTGCAAGCTTGGAGAAAATGGGCTTGCCTTATCTTAAACAGACTGATAGGGGCTAAAGAGATGATCTGAAAACAACTTTCTGATATATAAAAAGTAACTGCAAAGATCAAATTAAATAAGCAGTTCTGTGTGTCAACAGTAGGTAGAATAAGAAATAGTGAACTTGAATTGCAGCAACAGTCTTTATGAAGATGTGTCCCTGTCCACGGCAGGGGGGTTGGAGCTAGATGATCTTTAAAGTCCCTTCCAACTCAAACCATTCTATGATTCTATGATTCAGGGATGAGCTGAATGTGAGAAGACTGGGAAGACAGTGGACTCTCCAGACCATTGAAGTACACCAGATAATAAATTCTGTAATTCTGAGATCCCTATTTTCCGATTCATGATTACAAGTTTACCCTTGACAACTGAAGAACTGAGGAGTGAGGAATCTTGCAAGGGCTAAAAACTGAAAGGCAGAGCTCCTCTCCTGCATGAGACTTTCATAGGCAGGGAAATTTGTTCATGGAAATGTTGTAATAAATTGTAAGTCAATGAATTCTAACCACAGCAAAGATGTCCAAATAACAATCTTCATTGATATTTAAGAGTATTGTTTAATGCTCCACATTTGGGTGCATAGTAACATCAATGCTCAGAATGTGGATGTTTTTTCCTTTGAATTAGACTGTTCTACTAGATAATTTATTTGTCTCCTTGACTACAACTACACTGCTAAGGAAAACACTGGGGAAATTGTTACTTTCAGACCTACTGGCTTACTCTGGCTCATGTCCACACTGAGAAAAATCTCCTCCAACCAGAAAAAATTAATCTGGCTGTGAGAATATCAGTTGGCATGGATTTCAAAGTTGGAGATACCCATTGAGCATCATGGCTTGAACTCGAGGCTGTTCTCATTTAGTTATGTAGAAGTAACCAAAAAGACTAACTGTGATAGTTATATCAAATAGTGTATCCATTTTAAGTTAGGGCTTATCTGTCCTACTAAAATGCTGAATTTTGAAGCAGTAAATACTCTTTCAAATATACTCTCTAAAATTTCTGCAATTTGGTACATAGCACAAGCCTGGAATAATTCTGACAGACATTGGAACACTAAGACTCTGGTTTTTCGTGGGTAAAGGGAGATTATTACAATGTTTCTTCTTGTAGACAGAGTAATCAGGAGGTTGTATGTTAGGCTTAGATTTAATCTGAAAGTATTATATGTTTATAATCCTGCTCCTTATAGAGTAACTATTTTACTAAGTTGCAGCAAACCAGAGAACACAATTTTCAAGCTAAACTCATGGTTTTCATGGCCTGACTCATGATTTTAGAGAGCTTATGGTTGGAAACCATTCAAGATTTGTGAAACCTTTACAGCTAAATATTATTATATTTTTAATATGTAGAGCCAATTCTTACCCAACAAACAAATGTGCTTTCCACCGAATATAACAGAAGCTCCTGTCTGCAGTCTCCTTGAGAATTTGGCTCTGGCTTCTGTTAGAAAATACAGACCTTGCCATGAATCAGGAATTTTAAAAAGCCAGTACTTATTAGGACATCTGACAGAAATCAAACCAACTTGCATGTCTGCTCACATAGAGCACCAGATGCGTATCTTACTCTTACTGTTACACCTAGGGAAGTTAAACAGGAATCTCTTGACACAAGTACTAAGGGTCATATGAAACACACAAACTGATGGAGATCCATAATAGCTAATGTTGTACAATTGTGATAAAGTTCAGCTAGGTGAAAGAAATGGACCCTGTTGCAAGGGTTAAATTTTTAAATATATGCAAGCAGATTTGCCCAAAGAGGTATTTGGGCTGAACAATGAAAATAAAAAGATAAATTGCCTTTTTTGTTACATTTCTTATTAGTCAGCTAAGAACTAAGGGAAGGATGTCTTATTTAACATACATTAAACAGTGAACAGCAGACTGCAGCCCAATTGTTGCTGGCATTTGAACACAACCATGGTGTTCATGATGCTGATTTTTATGATCATTAATGCTAGTAAATTTTCTAGTGGTTATTGAATTAATATTTTGAGAAGCCTCAAGATTCCAGCATTATCTATGCCAATGAATGAATCAAGGTCCTCAAATAATACAGAAACAATAAAATAAATGCAATTCTTAGAAAAATAAAAAGCCAAGCAGAAAACCAAATTGGTGTTGGATAGGTGTTATATAGTCACATTCTGAATTGAAATTTTTATTTTTATTAACATAATATATTGGTCTAAGAGGTCTGACTCATCCAGTGCATCAAAAGTTTAATAAGGTGTCACCTATGTAACTGAACTTACAGTTCGTGTTTGAAAAGTAGTCAGAATTGGCACTTTTACCACGTACTTGAAAACATCCCTGCACTTAATACAGCCTCCAGTACTTATTTTTCTCCCAGTAGACTGTCTCCCTATCTTCTGCTTTTTAAAGGTACAGTATATAATCAGCTGCCTTGTTAAGGGGTTTAACAAGGTGAAAAATATTCAATCAATCCTCCTGTTTACAATGCCTTCGCCATCCTGTTAAATGGTGTCTTGTCCTCATCTCCTGAGCTGATTAGATCTATTAGAGTGTAGATGAGGCAAATTCTGCTAATAAAATGTTGTTCTGAATTCATTTTTCTCCCACGGTTTTCTTTTAAGCAGAGGAGTTTGTATTTCCACAATGGGTCCTTCCTGCCTGTGTTTTCTCTTTAGCTGAGTGTGATAAATAATCACCTTCTCCAACTGGATTACGAGGTGCCTTGTTCATGCTAATTTACTTAATTTATTCATCCTCCTTGCTCATTCTAATGATTTTTCACATGCTTCCTCTTCCGCACTGACAAATGATAAAATGATAACGCAGCATGCTGAGCCCTATTTAAACGCATCACCAGAACCCCATGTCCCTTTTGTCTTCTGATGCCTGATACAATTTTGGTTGCTGTGCAGCCCTGACACTAAGTAATGTTTTGAAGGAAGCAAACTCAGGCAAGTCTGACAACCACCCTCTCATCTGACAAGAGTGGAGATGAAGACTACCAGGCATTGCTTATACTAATAAATTAAACATGCCTGGGACACTTCTGGAGTGCAGAGGCCAAATGGGTGGAATTACCATTAAACTTGCTTTCCCTCTGAGGGTTTGCTACTGGCCTGCACATCAAGAGTAGATCCTGCTGGTTCTACCACTATCTCTTCAAGTGGCTTTTTGTTGACCTGACCCCAAACCACAAGCAGGGACTGAAATGGCAGCTTTGCCATCTGGGTTTTGCAGTCCTGGGGGACTCTGACCCCTTCTGCATGCTGGATCAAAATATCCAGGGTATTGCTCTCGGATCTACTCTAAATATAACTCAGTTTCTTACCACTGAAAACAAGTTTTCATATGATCCAGTACAGTGATTTTTGCTAAAAATTCATAAATATTTACAAATATTTGCCGACCAGGCCTCTATAACAACAAGTTTTAATTAGCTTGTGTCTCTCTGGACATTATTGAATGATTCCATCATCAGAGCTGAACCACTAAGTTAACTTTAAAAATAAAGGGAGGCTTTTGTTTATCCTGAAACATGGACATAATTTCTCCGAGAAATTGTGCCTGAATTTGTTTTTGTTTCGTTGTTGTTGAAATCGTCAAGGTGTTGAGGTCGTTATTATTAGATCAGTAGAGGACAGAGGGGACCTGGTAAGAACATGTTGTTGTGGCATGAATTAGAGAACGGTAACAGTGACACAGATTTAATGACAATGTGATAAATAAGATAGAGAAGAAAGTTGAGTATATACTGGGTGTTCATGCATAATAGAGTAGGACTGCATTGTCTGCTGTACTTTTCCTATACCAGTAAATTGCCTTTGGATAAAAATACCTTGCTTAGCTACTCTAGAGAAATACTGATAAAAAACTAATGCTAATGGAACGCCTCTTGTGTGCAAACAGCAGCAGCTAGGCTGTGCAAGTCTTTGCTGATCTTTTTGCTCATTATTATCAAAAGTAGCTGAGGAGCCAATGGTGAGGAAATGGAGGAGAAAAGGAAGTCAGATTCTTTCTCCTCAGTGGCCATTGGCCAATGAGTTAGGCTACAGCAGTTCAGGGCTGGAACAAATCAGGAAACACACTAATTGTTCTGCTACTCACTAATTAGGGAAAACCAGGGGAGCGATGCAGCATTTCTCCAGTCCAAAGATTCAGACTGGAGCAGTAAACCTGGTTCCAGGTTTGATACAAAATTGGATGTGACCTGCACAGTGCTCAGTGCTGGCAGATGTTAAAACACCACATAGCTAACAAGATTAGGATTTTTGGAGAGTGTCCTTAATATCCATTGCAAAAACATCACTGTTTTTGGTGAGGACTGTTGTGGAGCAACTTACTTTGCAATCAGTGTCTATTCAAAACACTGAGAAGGCTTCATGTGGATGTTTCTATTTGCCTCAAAACTGGGCTGCAGGAAGGACTTCCCTAGGAACAGAAAACAGAAGGACCTGAACATTTTAGTAGAAGCAGAATACACTGGAGAATATCAATCCACATTTCTTACACTACATGGCACCTCATTTCCTCATACACTCTGTCTTAGTGGTTGTGTGAAATGTAAATTAAGAAAAATGATTCATGGGTTAATCTGAAAAATAACTTATGATTTGCAACTATGAAGTAGATAATTGTCCAGGACTACTGGATACATGGACCATCAAGTGAAACTTCCTAAAAGGTTCTCATTGGTAAAGCTTCTTCAGGCTCCAGTGAACAAATATCACTGAACCTGGAAGAATCTTCATGGGCCCTGCTCCTAGACTTTGATTTTGGAGTATACATATCTCTGAAGGACTTTTCTAGGTGTTTTTTTCCTTTCCCTGTCACTGCCTTACAAGTATATAATTGATCAAGCATATTTCTTTTGAGTTGAAAGCAAATCCTTTCTAGGAGAGGGTAAGTTCAGTGATGCATCACATCCTTTTTGTTCTTCTGGAGCTATGAAGAAGGGAGATACCTTTGCTTAGGGTGATGGAGAGCTATGAGAAAAAAACATCCTGTCTGTCCGTGACTTGCTTGAAAAAACATATGTCTTCATTGGATGGAAACAGCAATTTCTTATCCCCATGGGCCACTATGAAAGTAAGTCCACAGAAGTCTTTAAGCAACCCAGGTAAAGCATAGGGATACACAGGTCTCTGATTGCTCAGTGTTGGTCTACAAGTAGGGGAAGACCAGAAAGGGAAAATAGATCCTCAATGACACGACCATAATTTTTCTGTTGTTCCTGTTGAAATTGGGACAATGATTCAGCAAGTTACCATTTTTTATTTCTGGCTTTCCTCAAAGGCTTTCTTGCCCAAGGTGGCTTATCTTCCACTCTCTCTATGGCTACCTCTGGTGTTTCCTCCTCAGAATCTGAACATCATTTGTACACACTTAATGACCAGATGTTCTCTGTCACGGCATTCCTACAAAACTAGGCTGGAGTCAAAAAAAAAAAAGAAAAAGGACTGAAACTCAATCATCCGGGAATTATGCTAACAGAAAATGATGCTCTTGGTATGGAAACCATTAAAGAAAACCTGATTTTGTCTTTATAGACTAAGGTTCATTAACTTTCTCTCTGGTAGAGCTAATGACCTGAACGGAAGCTGTGGTTCATTAGTGATCTTTCTCTCTCTCCCTGGCAGTTGAACAGAAAAAAGAAAGAGCTGGAAGTAGAGGCAGAAACTTGAAGTGAGACAGAACAGCATGTAACATGTTTCCAGGCTGGCGGAAGCAAATTTTCTTCCTTTCTTGTCCCTGTAATAGGAATGTTATGATATTTACAGTGAAACTCATCCTTTATGCTGGAGCAGGTTCAGTCACCAGAAGAGGAACAAAAGCAGTTTTCTTACTCTCTCTTTACCAGTTTAACCTTTTGCAGTTACCAGGATCTGCTTTGATCCCTTGACCTTGTGGCATCTTATGGTCTGTCCCACCTTATGCATGACAGCTCCTCGGGAACATTTTGGCAACACAGAGTAGCTGTAGGGTGGCTTGAGAATACCCTGATCTGATCCTGCTTAGAAGACATCCAGCTACTGCAGGAAATGCCTTGAGGGTTTACACCAGTACAGCCATCTTCAAGCTGCTGCTGGCAAAAAGGATAAGTTAGAGGTATAAGGGAAGGATACAAGGGCTGTCTCCTGTGTTGAGGTGGCCACTGGCTGGTGCTGATGCAAAGCAAAACAGGCTCAGGGAGTCATTAAAAGTTATTTCTGTTTCCCTGTATGGAAAATTTTCCACTATTTCTGTGTTACTTGTAAAAGCCTCCTTTATGGAGCTGTGATTGTCAAGGAAATCTGTTCCTCTTCAGCATGCTGTTCTTACAGCACAAGAAAGGGTCTTTAAATTCTATTGAATTGAATTCCATTTGGAGAGAGAAGAGAGAGCGGGATGAAGAAAAGAAAGAATCACTGAGCCAACGTTAAAATGTTACATAAGTTATGAAATAATACACTGAAATATTCAGCCACTCAAATTTTCAAGGCTGTTTATTTTTTCTGAACATCACTGTACTTATTTTTTAATGTCATAATTAAATTGAATACTTCTCATCACCTTTCATATTTAAGCTCAACTTTCTCAGGAAAAGATATGCAGTTTACTGGGACTTTAAAATGAACATTAACAAATGTAGCATGTAAATTCTAGGCAAGTAGCCAGTGAATTACCTGTCACTGAAGGTAATTTTCTCTCCTCCCCTGCTTTTTTTGATATATAATGCAACAAGAAAAAATATATTTTACATGTTTTTAAAAGAACTATTCTTACTTAAAATCAAATGGAGAGAAGCAGTATGTGAAGTAACTGATATTTGTAGATGGTCATTGAAATCTAAACTAGGTGTTTAGGTTTGGTTAGTTAATGATTTCATAAAGCTTCAGGTGAATAAAAGAGCTAAAGGAATGAATGAGTGAACAGAGAGCCAGTGATGGATGTTTTTTTGACTTAAAAAGTCATACATAATGTTATCCTATAATGATCAAATTTAGACAAGTCAGACAAAGTATTCTGTTCCTTTTTTAGTACAGGACCATTCCCTGAATTATCTTACATTGTCTGTTTTTTAGTATTGGAAACAGTAGATCATCCCCATAGGAGTCCATTCCACACTTGGTTGTTCTCAGTATTCAATTTTCAATGACACTTAGCCCATTTTCTGCATTATTTAATTTCTTGCTGCTGTTCCTATTTACAGCCGTATGCTCAACACATCATTATTTATTTATATATTTATTTATTCTCCCCAGACTTGCAGAATAACAGCTTCTTTGTCATACATGCCTTTTGGGATTCAGGATGCCTGCAAGGTTGCCCACAAAGTAAGCAACAAGTGATTGACTCTAGCTGCTTGGGATAGCTGGGTCCCATCTGCATCTAAGTTTGTAATTGACTTTTGAAGGGCCAAGTGTGTGTGGTATGAATTATTCCTTACAGCCAACCAAAAGCAGAAACTAGCCTCTAAGTACTGTCTGAGCTTGTCCACCCCCTGTCTCAACCCTGTTCAAATCACAGATGACAAGACTATCATCTGCTGCTTGTAATTTAGAGATTAGGTAGCCCACGTGGAAAACAGGATTAAGAATATCACCATAAGACCTTGATGCAGTTCAAATAATTTGTCTGTTTTGCATTATGATGTAGGCAACTCCACTTTTTGACAGGGCTTGCAGGAGTTGTTCAGAGATCAGTAAAAATCTGATGTTCACTGCACTGGACTTCGTACAGGCAAAGGTGATATCCTGGATGGCTGGGCTTGGAGTTTCTTGGTAGTCAAAACTTGAGAGACTTTCTGAGGCTGTATGCCTGAATCTGACCTTTATGTAATAAAGAATTCCCAGTGCTGGATCAGAGGAATGCAGGAAAACATTTCCACAATAAACTTTCACAACTGGCCTTTGGAATTGTATCATGATTTAGGTTGAAAGGGACCACTTTAAAAGCCATAGTGTTACCTACATGCTCAAAGCAAGGTCAGCTTAGATCAGCTTGCTCTGGACTGGCTCCAGCTGAATTATGACTGTCTACAAAGATAAGGGTTCTTCAGCTTCTCTGGGAGACCTGTTCCAGCATTTGACCCTGCCATAGAGGAAAAATTAATATATAATCAGAATTTTCCTTGCTGCAACTTGTGCTTCTGCAAAGCTTTGTTGTGTTTCCAAGTCTTGTTACCTGTTTATTTAGACCTCAAAAATATAAAGCCCTTTTATGGTATCACTTATGGAGAGTTTTATGCTTCCTTTATTGGTTTTTCAAGGCAAGATTTGTGTTAGGTCAGTGGCAGTGCTTTCATTGCCAGTAACACAAATGGAAAAGTGGCACTGAAGTCCTAAAGTTCTGATACAGCCTCATCATCCTGCTTCACCTTTAAAAACTGTCACTCTGGCCAAACCCACCTACACTTGCCTGCCCTCACTTTGATTGCATTATTATAGAAATGCTTCAGGCACTGGGGCTCCTCCTTGTATATATTGAAAGTAGCACTGGTGGCCTTGTTTGTCACTCACCAAGGGCACAGGGAAGTACAAGGAGAAAAAATCAGCAGGGAGAAGGTCCACAAATGCCTCCACTTTGAAAGTGAACCTCTGGGTGAAGCCTTCTGATGGTGTGGCTATCCTTGCTGTTGTCCACAGCTCCTTGAAGGCCCATCAGTCTGAGAACAAGGTGCCCTACTTTTGTTGACCTCTCTCGTGTATCTCGTGACCTGCACATACTGTGTCTGCCTGGGCTGATTCAAGGAGCTGCTAGACTGCAGCTCTCCTGCTGCTGCCTTGTAGCATTAAGTTCATTATAAGCCTGAGTGGCAATTCCTGGTTTTAGCAGCTAGTTACACAAAATGCCTTTCTTATTGGCAAGAGGGACACACATTAATAATTGAAAAGCAAGGACAGTTTGAATATTGTCGTGTGTCTCTGCTGCTGCAGTCTGATCCATAAATAACAGTAATAGGGACTAGGCTGGAGGACTGATGGTGAGAGCAAAAAGCTCTAATAGAAGGATAAGAATGAAATGTTGTGGTATTGTATGATGTTATAATTGGCCAGTGCAATTAAATTTTGTTTACCTTTTAGCAATGCAATTTATTTTCACAGGTACAATTTGAGACTCATGCATTACAGGTGCTGCAGAAGAGATCCTGACTACACTGATGTATTTCCCTTGGACCTCTGTAGGCTTGGGAAAAATAGGATTACATGCAAATGACTCTTAACAGGTTATGTGGCATTGATTTATAAAAGGGGTTGCTCTTTGATTTTCTGAGTATAATTACAGAATCTCACAGTTTCCTTTTTCTGTTATTGATGGCTGAAGGGCTTTTATAGCAACGAATTTCATCTTGGCAGAGCTATGATCGCTACCTTTCTAAATTGTGGTGACATGTTGCCATTGTCATTTGATATGGGTGATATGGGTGGCAAGGAATCACTGCATGAATAAGGGAAGAAATGCATCTTCATTTTACTAATAAAAGGTGAAAATGAGCTCTTTTGGCTCCAACTCTGGATACTGAGGAACTTCAGGGCTGTTAATTCAATTCAGCTACCTTCTAGTGTCCTAGCAAGCACATTCTCTAGAGGAAGGCTGATGTTAGTCTGTCAATCATCAGAGTCAATTAATACTAATGTAATGTGGACAGTTATCCTGACACTCAGAGCTGTATTCGGTCTGGAAAGCTCGAGTCCAGATTTGGAGGAAGTTATCAACAGAGGCATGAATGTGAATTTTTATTACTTGCTCTCTGCAGTTTGAAAAGAATGCTTTATGTGGATGAGATGGAGCAAACTTTTAGTCCTGGGCTTTCAGATAAGTGCTCTGTTTTCCTGCCAGAAGCACCTGAGCACCAGTAGCTCAGGTATTCCAGTTTTGAGATGCATCCATTTTTAAGAGATGCAATGGATGCACAACTGCTCGGAGGCCCTGAGAAGAGAACAGAGTAATAAGGATTTACAGGCAATATCAAGCTCTTGCCACCTGTCTTAATCAGCCCTGCTACTTCAGTCCAAAAACCTCACAAGCTTAGGGGAGGCCTTCGTGGCTTGACACCTGAACCCTGTTCTCTACCTGCCAGGTGAAATCCTGCTGCTGACCCAGCAATCAGGACTAACCACAAATTGCTAACTTGGGCACTCTGGGTTTTTCTTCCAGCATCTTTCTGCAAGGTTAGAGAAAGGACTATTTGGCTGATAAAAGCCGCATCCCCTTTGGGAGATGAGTGGAGTAAATGTGATAAGTCAAATAAAAATAAATAAGTGTATGGCAAGTCAGGACCTTGTCACTGCTGGCCAAGCCTTCCTGCAGAGCTGCAGGAGCCCTTCTCCTGCTGACTTGCCTCGTTTGCACTCCGGTCACCTTACATCCTAATGTGGTACAAAGTTGTGTGTGTGCCTGGGGTTGAAGAAGGCAAGTCCGACTTGGAGCTGGCTGAAGGCAAGCATGAGGCTGGGATGATGTCAGGTTTATGCTTGGTTGCCATTTGGGAGATGCTCGTGCTGATCCTGGGCTGACACAAATTTAACAATCCCCTTTGCACCTCTTCCCTTCTGATCCCCCCATGAGATGAGTGTGGGTTCCCAGCCAAGATTCTGAGTGAGAAAAAAATAGCAATATGTTTTCAAAAGCCCTTAAGAGATTTTTATTTTTTACATTCCTTTCAGGCTACTGCTGTGCTTATTTGCCTATCAATTATTTTCTCTTTGCTGGTACATTTACTCTATATTTAGCACATTCTAAAAGAGGACAACTAGATTGTACAGACACAAAACCAGGCAGTAGGTTCTTATTTACTATGCTGTAATAACTATGTTCATAAATCTAACCTTTCTCTGGCAACCTCATATACCTGTCTTTTCTTTCTCCCCTTTGATTCCCATCCTCATTTCTCTCTCTCTGCTGATAGTGGGCAGTAGGAGCTGCATTTGTTCAGTACCTCTGAATGTTATTGTCTATTTACTTAAATGTAGGTGCTGATATTAAACTTAAGGAGTCCATGTTTGACTCTTTTGTCTTACTTACATTTTTGTGGCAGTCTGTTCTTTATCCATTTACAGTGAAAGACTTTTCTATGATCTTAAGATTTATACCAGGCAGGAATGCAGTGAGTGGAGGTTTATCTCAAATGCAGTTTCCTTGGTTATCTGTGTTTTGAAGGGGTCCTTAAATGTTAGAATGCACTTAAGGTAGCAGGAGATGATGAATATTAAAGCCTTGGCTGGAAAAGATTTAGTAGGATATATACACATAATTTAAAATTTTATAACTTATAATACTGCAGTTTTATAACAACTCTAATACAATGTACATAGTTTAAATAAAATTTAAATAAGTTGTCACAATTTGTAACTTGTATTTATATTTTAATATATATTTATATTTACTAACTAATTCTCTTTTTAAAAAACTCATCTCACAGATTCTCTGAAACAAGGCAAAATTAAGAATGATGAAAAGCAAGCATTTTTCTTGTAATTTGAGTAAACATTGAGGCAGAGGGAACTCAATAAGAGACAGACTGATAACAATTAAAGCTAGGATTTCCTAGCAAAGTGCTTCCCTTGATTTGGCCATCAACTCCTGAATGAGTTTGTCAGCCCTTTGGATAGGCTGTAGAGTTGTAGGCCTACAGCTTCTCAGAAAAAATAATTTCTGTTGCATTCTTAGTGAAAAGCTTAGTGAAAAGCCCAGTTGTTAGGGATAAATGTTGAACATGGACTCATCCTTCATGAATTTTGGGAAGATTGCTCATATTTATGAGAACATTGAAATATTATGCCTCTACTTTCTGTTCAGGTACCTTGATCTTGGTTAATGCCCTTTATAAAATGAGAAGGGAAAATCAGCACAATGCTATTTGGAGGTGCTCTGCAATGTTCTCTAAAAAAGTCAATGACTGTGTGTCATCACTGTGCTGTGCATGACCTGTAGCTGGTTTTAGGTAACTATTTGCTGTTAGATGCAGTTATTCCTCAGGCTCAAGAAGGATAAGGTACCTAAACCCATTTAACTAGTTAAAAACTACCAGTCTTTAGGATTACAGACTATTTTACTATTAACATCACTGCAAAGGGGTACGTTTTTTCTGGAATAGGAGTTTTTATTAAGCAGTTACTAATTTTGCATGCCACAGGGAGGAGAAAATATGTTCTTTTAACAGTATTCCTTATATCTAAAAATGCTCATAGCCTTATGAAATTTATGATCCTTTATTAACCAAGCAGTAAATACTCACGTGAAGGGTTGAGAACTGAGGTTATGGTTTGATCCTGTCAACTTCTAAGAAAAATCTGTTTCAAAAGGGTATATGTGGAAATGTAGGCATAACTTTCAGTGTCTTTAAGGTCCATCACATGTTACTTCCCTTTGGTGGTCTCACAACACTTAGGGAGATGGATGGGTATATCAGAAAACTATCTACACATAATTTGTCATATTTGGCACCAGTGGCATCAGTTTCTCTGCTTTGGAAGAGTCCAGGGTAAGTATATTGAGGAAAAGAAATAACTTCTTATTCTGAAGGCTTAGTTCTTCTTGAGCAGCACAGGGGGCAGCTGGAAGCTCATATAGGGGAACTGAACAGCTGAAGCATTGCATGGTTAACGTGGCATGAGAATACTAATGAGGTGACTTGCTGTTCACCACTCTCAACCCTCAAAAAGAAGCTTGAAAGAATTCACGATGGTATTAACACAAAAAGTCCGTCTGAAGAATGTGGAGAGGTTTCAGAAAAAAAATCTATTGTCTGTCATCCCATCATTAACAACATGGAAGAACTGGCAGAGGGACTGTTCATCTAGACTTGAGATGTCAAAAAACAGGTAATAAAAATAAACTGGTGAAATATTCCCTGGGAAGAGTCCTGCCCTGACAGGGGGAGGGATTGGGTACTTAAGCTGGCCTTGTTCATTTCTCATTTCTAGGAGTATGTTATGCTAGTTTGTAGACTGAAGAGTGGTTAAAATGATGAATGGACCTCAGGGCTTGATGTATGAGTGGATGGCCAAACAAGGGAATCTCTGCTACATGTTCAGTGCATGGCAGGGTGCGGGATGCCTGAGAGCTGTTGGGGCAGCAGTTCTGTACCCTGCAATTTGAGAAGGTGTAATTAGCACAAGCAAAATGACAGCAATTAGCCTAGAAATTCTTGTAGCATAGTATTTTGTTGTGCTCACCTGAGACCTCTCCCAGCAGTGATGACACCTCCCTGAGCTCCATCCCTCCCCAGCACCACACTAGTTCCTTCAGCTCTCTCTGCATCACTCAGCTGAGGTGCCAGCACTCATGGCTCCCTCACAATATGTGTTGTCCCTTGCTGCGGTTCAGCTTTTGTCCCTTCCTTCCTAGTCTGGCCCCTGACTTGCCAGACCACCATTGCAAACCATCTCCTAGAAACTCCTGGAAAAGCTGGAAGACACATCACATCATACTCTGTGTTTAAACAAAAAGAGACAATAAGCTTAAATGGACAAAAGATCACATCACAAACAAAGTGAATGATCTGAATTAGAAGGAGAAGACTTCAATTTATGAAGGAGCCCATTGTATTAATTTCATAAAGGTCTCTGCAGGTATGAGGGCTCTGCTGACATCACCCCTGGAGAAACCAGCTGGGGTAGAAGGACACCTCCTTCACATCCATCTCCTCCTGCCTTCCATGCCAGACCAGATGCCAGTTCACCTGCAGGCTTGGAGCAGAAAACTGAAAGCAGCAGATGTTGCAGCCTGCTGAAAGCTCGCTGGTAGCTGAGCATTTGAACTCCTAGAGAAGAGCTCTCGTGGAGAACGCCGCCAGCTGATTGCAGGATTGCAGCACACCATACTTTGGGATGATTTTAGTGTTTTACTGCAAAACTTATTCACAGAGGGAAAAAATAAACCCTATATCGAGATCTTCCTAGTGCTCTGTGCAAGCAGTTGATGGAAGGTTTTTGGGGAAAAGCGATGGGACTTTGTGTGGTTAAATTTGAGCCCCTCTACTTCATAAAGAGAAGAAATCCTGTTGTGAGAACATCTTCTGGCAGGGAGGGGAGATAGATACATATTTTTAATTGAGTGGAAAGGGGAAAAGGAGTATTAACCAGCCTTTTTAATTTAAGTTTCCACCATGGTACAATCACAGCCCATAAACTCTTCAATATAAAATAAAGCATATGCATATAAACCCTTGCTTTAAACCCACATTCTGTCCAAATAAATCTTACAGAACACAAAACAACAAAACCCACTCTACTGTGTCAGCCCAGAGGCTCAGCTGCCCCTGAGCTGCCCTAATGATGCCCCATTACAGCTGCTTATGGAAAGGTTTCTCATCCACAGAGTGGCCTTCTACAACAGCATAATGGGGTTTTCCAGTTTAGCCTCTGCCTTATGCTACTCATTTTTAATGGTCTGTTTATCATTCTGACCACTGCTGAACACTGAGCTGAAGTTTTCAGAAAACCATTTAGTGGAAGCTGCTGCTGGTGATGTCAGTTTGTTCCTCAGTGTTAGCTGCTCAGCATTTGTTAACTCTTAATTTTGTCTGCACTCCCTGTTGCTGCCTCTGGTTGATTGCATGTTCTGTGAGATGGCACCAAGCAGTGTGTTGGACCTGCCTGTGATGCTGCATGTTGGCAACTATATTATTCAGGATTTTATTCTCTATTTGCTGATGGGAGTAATTAACTTCATACAAAACATGATAAAATAATTCAATCATGTCATTGCCAACCTGTTTCTATTCTGGTTCCTGTAAAAATGTGATGCTCATCTCCTAGGTGAACGAATGTGGTGTTTCATTTTGCATCCAAAAAAAAGATGTGGTAGAGATGTACTATTAATGTAAATAGGGTCAGCTGTATATAGCCTGTCTAATGCTTCTGCTTTCCTTTCCTATCACTTTCATTTTACCTCCTCAGACCTTGTAGTTACATGGTGATTTTATTTATTAAATTATTTATTGTAGCTGGATGATTGATGTTGTTTCACTTTGGTTCTTTGCAGCTTCCCAATTCTTTAGTTGTCAGAATGACAAGCACTTGGTGATTAATTAAAGCCTTTATTTTGCTGTTACTGTTCCTCTTCAGTCAAATCTAAATCCTTGTGTATTCCAGAAAATAATAAATATTCCCTGAATGCAGGTTGCAAAAATTTAGATCAAGGAATACCTTCATTTATTATTAATTCTAATTATTTTTATTATATTTAATATTTTATACATATGATATATAGATAGAATTTTTTTCCTTATGAAAGATGCTAAATTGAAAACACTGCACAAAAAAACCCATGAGGATGGCCTGATGCTGGATGGTTACCAGTGTAAATATCTTCTCAGAGCTCTGTTCCTTCCAAGGAAGAAGTTAATAAATAAGAGTGGCTCCTTGTCAGGACTGACAAAACCCCTTCTGTTACTGTCATTAATTGCAGTGCTTTTTTTGGTGTTGTGGACATACTGCATGAATTCCTCTCAGCTACCTCTAAGTGTTTAGAGGTTCAGCTGCATTAGTAACTTTGTGATCTTTTTATACTTGGTAGAAAGAAATAAGAACTCTCTAAGATGTAACCTGTCTCATATTACAGCAGACATCTAAAATAGGGCTGTTGAACTGCATGCTATTCTCTTTCACTGATAAGAAAGGGATGAGCCTAGATATTTGGTCAGGTAATTCCAACAAATACATTAGGATCTGGGCTGAGATGATGGATTTATTTTGTGCAGCTGGGTACAGAGAAAGCAACATCTGTGTTGAGCCCTGGGTAGGCTACCATTTCGTTCCTAGTTCCCTGTGACATCCTGTTTCTCTGACAGGAAGGCCTCATTCTAAAAAGGGTTTTTGAACATCTCCTTTTGTATATATGTACATGCAAAAGCTTAGCTGCAGTGGCAGCAGCTGTGGATGGCAGAACACATTCATTTGAATTAATTTATGCCATTAGATCTGCAGAATAATGGTAACCCAAGATGGTCCAACCTTTGCAGTGCTGCTTTGCACCTCTGCCTGTTTTTTGTGGGTGTTACAGGGAAGCTGTTGTAATGGTGAAGCAACCAAAGTCTGTGGGGTATTCACAGGGGCAAGTGAGGGGGAGGCTCTGGGCTACACGACCAGCATTCCAATCAGCCTTTATCCCTGGAACAGCCACTCCTAAATTCCTCTCGGGAAGAGCTGATGGGTTGGCTGGAAGTGTTTTAAAGTACATTTGGCTTTCTGGAATTGCTTTTACTGACCAATTTCTTTTTCATGGGGTCTCAAGTGAGACTAAACTCATTAGATTTGTGATATGATTCCCCGAACGGCTGATTCATGAATTCTTCTAATGTTTCAAATTGTCATGTATATAGCACATCAAATTTTGCAGGTAAAATGGATTTGGCTTTCCTTTCAGTCTTTGTTAAGGATTTTTATCTAATTTATCCGGGCGCTTCTCATTTCTCACTTCCTCTGTTTATTGCTCCTGAAGATGTGATTGACTGCACCTGAAGTTAGAGCTCCTTAGCCCATAAGAAAAAGAAATTAATTGTCTCAAGTAAATTATGAAAGTAGAATTTATATGATAATACTTTTGATGATTGGTTATAATCTCTTATTATGGAAAATTCAATAAAGTTTTAATTAGAAAAAATAATATAAGAAAAAAAGGAGTGAAAACATTTTTTAAAATGTCCTCAAATTCACAATTCTTTATAATTTCCTTTGATGTTATTGAACAGATATTTCCTCAGCTTTGGAACTTCAGAAATGTCACTCCTGAGCTACTGATTCAGCTGAAAGAAGTAGGATCAAATGGGGAATATGCAAAGTGACTGCTACCTGTGTGTATTACATAAAAGATTTCTGCAAATATGATTTTCAAATTTTGCCAGCCATCACCATGTCTTAATGATGTACTGTTACATGTGGAATGACCTCTTCATATAATTTCATATAATTTCATATAATTTCAACTGCAGAGTGTAAAGAAATCTCCCCATAATTCTGCATCATGAGCACGCTTAACAGAAAAAGATAAAGAGATTTTTTCCTGTTATAAAGTCTTCTTGATGGTATTGGGACCAAAATATGAGAGACAGAAAGAAACCCTCCTGGGTTCTTTTGCCAGAAGAGTTAATTGCAGGTTTCCTATGAAGTGAAGCACAATAGGTTTTTATGATAGATTTCCTGTAGTTTTGCTACAGTCACAGAAAATTTGGAATTTTCTGCAGGTCTTTGCTCATGGTGTGACACACTGCTTCACAGAAATCTGGCCAAACATGCAGGGCTGTGGTAAAGAAGTGGTTCAGTCATAGTGACAGTCAGAGCAGAGCAGCAATATCCCCTTTAGGCTCCACTAGGCTCCAGGGTAGAGGCCACCCTCAGCCCATGATGCCATAGGACAGAAATGGAGTTTATCAGTCAGTTAGGAACTTTTAATTCCATACAATAGGATTCCTACTAATGGAATTTTTACTTTCAAACTTCTTATTGTGACCAGTCTTGGGCTGGAATATCTCCTGTGTGATGCCCAGGCATCATCATAGGAACACTGTCAGTTGACAAAGGCCTTCTCAGGGAAGAACTGACATTACATATATCTGGATGCTCACAGGACAGTGCTTCAACCTGTGCCCTCATCCTGTTATTTCTTTTTTTTATATTTTGGGGTTTTTTTTCCACTCTAAGATAGACATTGCATCACATGGATTGAACAGGAAAATGCCAGGAAACTAAGACAGGAACAGCCAGCAAAGGGAGTATGGGATATTAAGGTATCTAATGAAATCCGGCAGAAACAGGTGAATGTCTGGAATGAATGCACTCCACTGGATGGATGCAGTTATGGAAGTACAGCTGGAAGTCAGGAAGAGGCCACCTGAATACCAGATCTGCCCTTTCTTAGCCAAGTTTTCTCACTTCTGTAGTCAAGATCATTACCTTCTCTCCTTCTGGCAACACCCTTTTTGCCACCTCAGCTATAGGTAATTCCGCCTGCACTAGCAGGGGGACAAAGTGCTCCCCCTCAGGATCTCTGTTGCCTCTGCTTAGAGCATCTGCTTATGGAAGGAGTGAAGATAGGACTGATCTCAGCTCTTCCACTCCTTGGAAAAATCCTCAAATGTTTCAGTTGTGCAGACTATCTGAACAACCACAGAACATACAAAGAGATGTTTTTTTCTAAATACTGAACAAGTTATGGAGATATATGGGTTTATTAAATTGTTTTCCTGAATATAGGTATCTGACTAATATAACTGATTTAGTTTGCTATAAACTCGTAATGATTCCATGATTCTATGAAAGCAGTTATTTACCCTTAGGATTCTGTGTCCTGTTGGATTTGTACTTTCTTAGCAGATGAGTCTCAGGCCAATCTTCACAAAATCTGCAGTTTATTTGGCTGCATAGTGATAGAATTTTGTGTTGTCTGATTATTCTGCACTGGAAAGCAGAGGTAATGAGTTCTTTGCTGTAATCAGTAGGATATAAATCCACAAGATTTTCATTCTTTTTGATAGTATTATGAAAGTATGAAGCTGGATGTAGTTGATGAACACTTTTCTGCCTCCCCACCTGCTCCCATATCTTGTTCTTTAAAACAACAGTAATTTTCTCTTATAAAAGCTAATGAGAATTTTGCCCATATGTGAATGGAGAGTATTTTTCACACTAGAATGCAAAGAGGATGCAGGTTGTGGAGCCTCCTTCTCTGGAGACATTCATAACCTACCTGGATGCATTTCTGTGTGAACTAATTTAGGTGTTCCTGCTCCAGCAGGGGGATGGACTAGATGATCTCTTGAGGTCCCTTCCAATCCCTGACATTCAGTAATTCTGTGATTGTTCCTGTAGTTGTTGAGAACAACTAGATTTAAGGTGGCTTTTGAAGGTTTGTCTCTTTCACAGTGAGTGAGGCAGAGGTCATGTGAAAAATGTTTCTGTTCTAAAAATAATTATTCCTATGTACAAATGAAAATTCCATTGAAGATTGGAAATACCAATAGTTCTTAACTTTGGAGTTTTTGACTTTTCAAATGTGTTTTAGCTTTTAAATGGATTTGCTTTTAAGTAATAGTTTCATGATTTTAAGGTCCCCTCCAACCCAAACTATTCTATGATTCTATGATTTCGAAGACAGAAAATAACCTATTACATGTAAACTGAAGAACATTTTTAGCAAAGTTTGAATTACAAGCCTTCAGCACTGCTTAATTTTTCTGAATGAGCTAAAAGGCTAGCTAAGTGTATTTGTTATTTCATATTCTGAATAGGGAAATATCATTCAAACTTCTGGAAATATCTCCTGTGAGTTGGATATCATTATTGCAGCCTGGTTTGAGTACCCTGGAAACTGAAAGAGCTGAGGTGGGGTTTCTAGATCTGCTTGCTGACTTTAGAAGCTTTGTGGGGAGCTTAATTTGTCTGTCTACTGCTTCTCTCAAGAGAGAGCTCCTGGGACTGTATCACAACTCTAATGCACTGCATGTTGCATAGTCAGTGGTGTTCAAATAGCTATCACAATTAACATCAATGTCAAAGAAGAATTTAAAAGAAAGACTTGATTTGAGTACACTTTGATATTTCTGATTCTTCAGCCCTGATGAAATCCTTCTTGTGTGTGTGAAAGCCTTGGCTGAAGCAGTCTCGGCATTCTCCAGGTGCGTGTGGAGGTGTGTCAAATTCTGGGAGACTGGGAAAGGACAAGTATAGGACAATTTTTAAAAAAAGGCAAGCGAGAAGGTTGTGGAATTATGTGCCAATTTCTTCTGTGGCAACATCCTAGCCCAAAATACCCTACAGTCTTTTTGCAGGGGACCTTAAAAAACACCAGATGAGTAAGTACTAATGGAGTAGGCAGGAAATGCAGTGAGTGTCAACTCATTTGTCAGATTTAAACCCTATCAGATCAATCTAAAATCTTTTTATGTGACGTAGCATGCCTTAAGGGTATAGATACCATAGAGCTAGGCTTTGTTCAGACTTCTAACATTGTCTCACATTACACAAGCAAGTTGAGATAATCATAAAGAGGGGTCTAAAGTGTCTGTGGATTCTATGTAGAGAGCAATTGCTGACACTTCACTGTCAAACTGCTAAGATGAATTGAGGAGGGCCCCAAAAGGATCTATCCTAGGCTTAGTATATTCACTGTTTTCATTATAATCCAACACCAGGTTGTTAGAATATGCTCATTAAATCTGCAAATGAAATGAATCTGAAAGAGGCAGCAAACAGATTGAAAGATAAGAATTAATTCAAAATGATCACAACAATTTAGGGAAATAGTCTTGAAGACAACATAGAATTTAATTAGAAAAAATGCATGGCTTTGCACTTGAACAGTTGAGAATACACAATGAGAAAAGCTGAGATAAGTCAGGTAACAGTCTTGCAGAGAGATATTTGGAGGTTACAGTGGGTTGCAAACTAAATGTAGGTTAAGAGTATTATGCTGTTGCACAGAGGTCAAATGTTGCACTGGGATTTATATACAGCAGTATAGTCCATAGAAATTGTAACGTTACTCCTTACAATATCATTATGGGATTTGAGATGTAAACCAGCTGGAAGATGTACAGAGGAAAGCTATAAATAAAGTCTGGGGAAATACAAAGGATGGGTTGTTTGGTCACCATAGAAATCATATTAGATAGAGAAAAGTTTATGAATCATCTGAATACTTAAAAGAACTATGGAGAGAATGTTTCCCATGGCCATGAAGGGTAAGGCAAGAAATAACAGCTCAAGATGCAGGAATATATGTTTACCTCAAATTTTAGAAATGGCTCTCTAATGGTAGAAGTTGGTAGACATTGTGGTTGCTTAAGAACATTGCACAATGCTCATCATTATAGATAATAAGTCAAGCAAACAGGAATAAGTCTGGGAATGTGAGCACTTTCTCATAGTTTCTATTTATAAAAAGAAAAATGGATTAGATCATCCCTTTATGTTCCTTCTAACCCTTCTGTGTTTATGTGATGATTTGGTCAGTCCATGACAATTCAATGAAGGAAGATACAGTAGGGACCTGCCTCCCTACACTCTTACCTGAACCATCCTATCTCCCCTGCAGGTCTCTATTAGATCCAGACAGCAGTGACTCCTTTATAGTAGTGATAAATAATCTTTCTAAGTAGTAACAATAATTAGAAATAGATATTTAATATAAATGACCCCAAGCTGGGTGGGAGTGCTGATGTTCTTGAGGACAGAAAGGCTCTACAGAGGAATCCGAACAGGGTGGATTGATGAGCCAAGGCCAATGGGATGAACTTGAAAGGCCAAGTACTAGGTCCTGTGCTTGGGTGACAATGACTCCATAAATTATTTAAAGTAAAGCAGTTACTTATATTCAAATCAGAGCAGATGTGTTTAAAATTCAACACAATGTCAGAAAAAGATTTTTTAGACTTTTTGTCACTTATGGTCATGTTACCTCTACAGGTTTTGTGAAAACAGTAAGATACTAACTTCATATGTGATTGCAGTCAGGGTAAGAACTGCTGTTCCTGAGAGATCTTCAAAGCAAAAATGTTAGCAATAAACATGAGGTCTGTGCTATATCATAAAGTCATGAATCTTTCTTTAGGACAGATTTTAAGGAAAACAAGCAGTCTGGTAACAAAGACTATGGCAGTCTTTCCTCCTGATGTCTGTACAGTGTATTGGTGGGTCTTTCTTTTGATGCTGCAATAGTAAATAACAGATTTTGCTGTATGCTTAGAAGACTTCAAAGCTTTCTGATGCTTTCAATTTTATTAAAACATTCCACAGTCAGGTTGGTTCAGTATGCTTTTTTGAATTTCATTGGCAATAGCACTCTCTATCAGTGCTTTGAAATGGTGCTTTGTTTTTCTCATTTGGTTATTTTACCATAACAATACCACTAATAGAGCCAAATAAACTACTGGAGAGAAAACACTAAAGTCTGCCAGGTGTTGATATTTCTCTGGAATAAATATTGCAGGTCCAGTGCAGGAGCACTGGTGGCTAGAATGTTTCTCCAAAGCCAAGTGGTTGGCCAGTGTATAATAAACTATCCCAAATTAGACCCTATTTAGATCTGAGGTGGAGAGGGTGAAATGGGCTTTTCATTTGGGTTGGATGGTGTATATAAAGGCCAGACATAGCTAAATTAATTGTATATAGCACATTCCTGAGACTGATACCTAGCTGCATTCCTTAAAAACATTTGAGATCTTCAGCTATGATCTGGCATTTTTCCCAGTGGATGCTGGAGTACAGAGGACATAGATGTCTGCTTCACTGTGTGGAGACAGAGATAGCTCCCAGCATTGGCTGGGACTAAAGAAGGTCTTTTGGATGCCTCAAATACCTTCTGCCATTGTCTGCTCTTTTCCTCAGTGCTGATGCCACAGCTTTCTGGGTAACAAGAGGGATCATCTCACAGAATCCCGAACAAAAGACATGATTCTCTTTCCTTAAGTATGGTTCCTGTATGTCAATTTGCAGGAGTGAATCCTCAGAACTGTTCCATCTACCATACTTTTTTTTGCTATTATTGCTTACTAAATCAAGCAGGAGAAGAGGTCACAGACAGTTTTACAAGTGCTTATGCTTTACATAGAATGTCTCTCCTTTTCCAGCTCTTTTGAAAGCTTAAAAGAATTTGTACTGTGTTTATTAGGGCAGGCCTAAACCACAAAGAATTTGAACTAGCAGTTAGTAATTCTGGAAATTCCTTTAAGGATGAGATGAAAGTTCCCTGAGTTATGATCTATTGTTTTGATTTGGACTCATCCCTGAATTTTTTTCCTACTTCTATTTTTATTCTATCATGGAAAGACAGAAAAAAATGACAAATTCAGACAACAAAACAACACCTTAAAATTAGCCAGCCTCTCCCAAACTGTTTTTTATTAAATACATTATGTCTATCAAAGTCTGCAAAGCATTTTGTGATCAGAAAAGCTGTTAGGACTCTACTTTAGCTCTAGTGATGATGTCCAGATTATCCTTCTGCCACGTCTATCATACATAAGATCTTAAAATTGAAGTGTCTTGGTACATAGATGCATTACTGGTCCATTTTAATATGTACTGGTACATACTACCATGTAATTCTTTAACATGCTTGTTGTCCTTCATACTTCAGGAACAAGAACATATTTGTTGAAATATAAAGCTGATTATATCAGAAGGGATGAAAGAAGAAAAGGTCCAAGCAACACAACATTTGACCATTATACTGGGAAGAGAGCCGAATTTTAAAAATGTTCGGCAATTTAAATGATAACAAAGATATCTAGAACACAAACTCATATTACTGACATTTCTGAAATGAAAAAAAAAAAATCATGCTTAAGGATTTAAAGCTAACTCTAACTCCAAACAGCTAGGATGAAATCCTTTATGGAAGCAGATAATTCAAATTAATTCCTGATAGAGTTCAGGGAGGAAATGTTTGAAGTTACACAGAAGACTTTTACTGGATGATGCAGTCCAGGAAGAAAAGAGTTTTTTCTATTTCTATGGCTGACCACAGAGAAAGTTGAAGGGACTCCTGTGGTACCTCTCCCCTTCCATCCAGCATGGAATTTTGCTGCAAGCTGTTTTCACAGTGTCAACAAAATGCTTTGTATTTCTCTCACTTCCGATTGTATCTTCCTTCAAGAAACTATCTCTAAAAGCACCCTAGAGGACAGCAAATAGGTGCTGTTTAATAAATGCAGAAGTAAATATATGCAGAGTCAGACAGACTTTTTCAAACACTTTTATATTTAAGAGGGTAGTAGATGTAAGCACTGATAGTTTGCAAGGAAAATGTAGAACTGTCACCCTAACTGCTGCTAAGTACTGGGAGCAGAGTCTGATCCCTTGGGAGCTCCATTGTCAAAGAAGTAATCAGTTTGTCATCACAAAACTCCTTTGTTAGCTTGTAAACTTTTGAAAAATTCATAGTACAAAGGAGACTAAGGAAGAGGTACCCATAGAATGTTTTAAGTTGGAAGGTAAGCATAAAGGTCATTTAACACAACTCCCTTTCAGTGAGCAGGGGACAACTTTAACTAGGTCGGATTGCTCAGAGTCTCAGCAAGCCTGACCTTGAATATCTCCAGGGATTGGTCCTCCACAACCTTTTTGGACGACCTGTTTCAGTGCCTCACCACTCTCATGGTAAAGAACTTCTTGCTAATGTCTAACCTAGACCTGCCCTGCTCTAGTTTAAAACCATTGCCCTTCATCCAATTACTACATGCCCTTGCAAACAATCCATCTCCTTCAAGCTGTCTGGGTATGAAAAAAAAACATGTTTTGTCCAAGCCCTTGCCCCACAGCTTCACTTCTCAGAGGTTTCTCTGTCTACTACCATCAATGCCTTGTTATCTGCAAAAGCATTACTCTCTCCTCCTCACAAACTGCTTATCATCAAAGGTATGAGCTGCACATATGTTTTCCAGCCCTTCCCCCACAGCTACTTGTCATTAAATGTGACAGGCTTCTGAAGAAGTATTGTTACTTGTAAATAAAATATGGTTGCTAAGAAACTCTATGATTAACATGCTGACAATACAACCTTCTTTGATTGTTTGGGCATCAATTGTCTGCTTCTGTAATCAGTGAGGAAATAATTTTTGGAGGAGATTTGTCAGGCTGCAGAAAATGAGGTTTTTTTGTATTAAATTAGAATCTAGTGTTTCCATACAAAGAAAGGGTCTCCAAGCCATAACTCTTTTTTTCCTTTTTTTTTTTTTTTTCTTCTGGCACATCATAATAATTTTTTGTTTCTGTTTATGTTAATTTTCAGCCAGGAAAATAAGGTTAGTGTTAATAATGTATCTGCCAAAATATCCAAATAAAGGAGAATAGAAGCTCAGCCTCATTAAATTTTTATGTATAAGTTCTATATATTAATTTACTTCTTGCTGGTTCTAGTCTCACTTTGAATTTCTCCTACTCTAAAATTCTTCCATTTATTAGGGACTTTTGAAATTAACCTTTCTGATCTGCATGTAGAAAGACACCCTAGCTATTATTCCAAGACAGAGCAAAGGATTATGAGTCTCCTTTTCCATTAGGGGGAGACAGGAAAATGGTGACATTTCTTTATTTTCTAGTAGATTGTCTCTGGTGCTAATGTCGGAGGCTTGGTGATAGATGATCAGACAAAATCATGCTTCTCAGGTAGAAAATTACCCTTCTCACCTCCTGTAACCGGATTTAGAACTGTACTTGCATATGTTGTAACAGATGGTGTTTCTCTGAAGAATGGCTGAAAATGACACCTTCCTACCCAATGTTTCTGCCTGCTGTGTGTATTTAGACTCATGTCTGATTTCCGAAGTGTTTTAAAAAAAGCTGTATTGCCAGTTAGTCTTGAAGAGGCCACTGAGAAATGATTGGTGGCACCTCTTTTCTGGTAATGTAAATGGCATTCCTACCACAAGGCACCTGTGCTAACACATGGAAAACGATGGTTCTGCACAAGCATCTCTATAGACACAGCCTGCAATCAACAGAGTCTGCTGGACTCCAGTTCAGTTTGGATATCATAGAATCATAGAATAGTTTGGGTTGAAAGGGACCTTAAAGATCATTGAGTTCCAACCCCCTGCCATAGGCAGGGACACCTCCCACTAGATCAGGCTGCTCAGTGCCTTGTCCAGCCTGGCCTTAAACACCTCCAGGGAGGGGGCATCCACAACCTCTCTGGGCAACCTCTTCCAGTGTTTCACTACCCTCACTGTAAAGAATTTCTTTCTTATGTCCTCTGTGGTGATTATGGAAAGAAAGATATAATCCCTGTTCTGAGACCTTAAAGTAAGTTTTCATTTGCAGAATTCTGGGGAGAAACCACCAACTTGCCATATTTTTATTTCTCCTTAGAATCTAATCTATGGATTCGGCAAGACATCTTCTATGTGTTTACTGTTCTTGGGTAATAAAGGCAGAAGATTATGCCAGAAGTGAGAAGGACATTTCGCCATAGTTACACTTGTTAAAAATAAAGAAAACTTAAACACATAGATGTTTACCTAATGACTGAAATGTACTATGACTTTCAGGAGGAGTTGAATGCCCTAGAAGATAAGCACAAGAGTAAAGAAAATGGGTGACTTGTAGTCAACAATTCTGCTGTTAAACACAAATTTAAATTTCCCCTTCCAGTCAGAGCAAACAAATTACATCTAACCAGTGCAGTATGGCTTTAATAAATGTTTCTGGATCACCTCGGGCAGAAATATCATGATATTTGAGAACAGTCATTGTGCACATCCCTGTCTACTCATATAATGCTGAGTAATGTAGGTAACCCTGATTATCCCTTAGCACATAAATACTGAGGGCAGAAAAAGGTTTTATTCATGGTTTGGCAGATTTTAAGGCCAGGAGGGTGGCCTATGACTGCCTAAGCTAAATACTTCCTCACTCTGGAGATATGTTAACTCTGAATTTTTTGTATTGTATCTTATTTCAAGGTTAAGTTTTCCATTTCTATCTTCCAGTCATTATGTCTAATTAAGACTCTGTCAGCTGCCTTGAAAGCCATCCACCTGGATGGGATTTTTATATTCAAGGATCTATATAGAATCATAGATTTATAGAGAAGTTTGGGTTTGAAGTGGCACTGGGTTTGAAGCACCTCTCCTGCAACAAGCAGGAATTCCTCCCACTAGACCAAATTACACAAATTCCCATCCAATCTGGTCTAGAATGTTTCCAGGGAAGATATATCTACTGCCTCCCTGGGCAACCTATGCCAGTGTTTCATCACCTTCAGAGTAAAAAGTTTCTTCCTTATGTTGAGTCTAAATCCATCCTCTTTCAGTTTAATACCATTACAACAAGCTGCTCTAAGGTCTCACTGGAGCCTTCTTTTCCAGGCTGAAAAACCCCAGCTCTCTCAGCTCATCCTCAAAAGGAGAGGTCCTCCAACTCTCTTATTGTCTTCATGACCCTCTTCTGGACTTGTTCCAACAGATCCATGTCTTTCCTATGCTGATAGCTCCAGAGCTGAACACAGTACTCCAGGTGGTGTTGCACCAGAGTGGAACAGAGGGGCATAATCACCTCCCTTGTCTTACATCAATTCTTTGTATGCAGGATGACCATTTTTCTGGACTGCAAGAGCACATTGTCTTCTCATTTCCAGCTTTTTGTCCACCAGTACCCCTCATACACATGTGTCAAGTCAGCTTTCAACCATCTCTGATTAATTAGAATCATTGAATCATCGAAGAGTTTGGTTTGGAAAGGACCTGCAAGATCATCTAGTTCCAACCCCCCTGCCATAGGCAGAGACACCTCCTGCTCGACCAGGTTGCTCAGTGCCTTGTCCAGCAGTTCATTGAAGTCACCAGTGAGGACCATGGCTTGTGGATATGAAGCTGTTTCTAACTGTTGGTAGAGCACCTCATCCACTTCCTCTTCCTGGTCATGTGGCCTCTACAACATCTCTCTCCCCTGCTCTCCCTTTGATCCTGACCCATAAGCTCTCTGGTAGCTCCTCATCTGTCTCAGGGCAGAGCTCCATACACTCATTAATATAGAGGGCAACCCCCCTTGCCCTTCTCCCCATCCTGTCCTTCCTAAAGAGCTTGNAGCTGTTTCTAACTGTTGGTAGAGCACCTCATCCACTTCCTCTTCCTGGTCATGTGGCCTCTACAACATCTCTCTCCCCTGCTCTCCCTTTGATCCTGACCCATAAGCTCTCTGGTAGCTCCTCATCTGTCTCAGGGCAGAGCTCCATACACTCATTAATATAGAGGGCAACCCCCCTTGCCCTTCTCCCCATCCTGTCCTTCCTAAAGAGCTTGTATCCATCCATTCCAACACTCCAGCCATAGGAATTATCCCACCATGTCTCTGTGAGACCAATGACATTGTAGCCATGTATGTATGCACTCATCTGCAACTCTTCCTGCTTGTTCCCCATACTCCATGCATTAACACCTGTTCTGCAAGTGTAATCTGGCAGGTGGAGGAGGTTGAGAAGGGATTTTTCTGCTTCCTTGAGTTGGGACCTGTTTCTGTTCCCCACGGCCTTTGAGGTTCCCCATACTCCATGCATTAACACCTGTTCTGCAAGTGTAATCTGGCAGGTGGAGGAGGTTGAGAAGGGATTTTTCTGCTTCCTTGAGTTGGGACCTGTTTCTGTTCCCCACGGCCTTTGAGGTCCCCACTTCTGGTTGGTGACAAGAGGGGAGGCAATCCTCTGATTTATCCTGGTCCTCTACCTGTTTTATTCTCTCTCAGGGAGTGAGCCCTCATGCTAATCTTTCTGTCACAAATTTCTCTCAATTATATTGAGCTCTTTAAGCCTCACATCTTTGGATTTATTTTCTGGTCCTGGGCCTGTTTTGATTTTATTTTGGTTTTTTTTTTTTTGGTATTTTATTTCTTTTTTTTATTATTATTTTGTTTTTATTTGATTTCTATGTTTTTTTGGTAGACTAACATCTAGGTGTCTTGTTGTAGCAGCACTTTTATCAAAGTAAAGTAGAGCTGTAGTAACACTTTTCTGTTTCTATTACCTTTTATATGGCAAAGGGTCATATTAGTAATTTATCCAAAACACTACAATGAGAGCTTATTTTAAGGTGATTATCTACAATGACTCTCAAGTTCTTTTACTGAGGTAACTGACTTCCAAGAATGTCTCCTTTTGTACCTATAATTTTCATTCCTGGTCCCCAGATACATTGTTCTGCATTTAGGCATTCTTAAACTTGTTTTGTTGGAATGTAACTGCTCCAGCAGATATTTCAGGTATTTCCTCAGCAGGGCCTCATCATTGTTATTTACTGCCCTGCTATGCTTTGTGCTTATGCTCTTTCTAGTTCATTGCTCCTTAAATACATGAAGCAATGGCTATTTGGGAGAACTTTGTAGAAGCAGCTGTGCTCACTGATTTCTTAATTGCTACTTTCTGAACTCTGTGAGATATTATTTTATTGTATCTAACGTACAGTTCATTAATTCTGCACAACTCAAGTTTGTTTTTAAACCAAAGTATTTTGTGGCACTAAGTCAAATTACCTTGTTAAAAATGAAGAATGCTGTGCCAGCATGGTCACCTTTATCAATAGGCCTCTAATCTTGTCAAGAAAACAATAGGTTTGTTTGACAAGATTTACTTCATACAAAACTATGTTGACTGGCATTAATTATATGTTTAGCAACTGTTTGTTGATAGGATTCTGATTGAACTGTTTCATTATTTTTTTCTGGGATACATGTCAGAGAAATTTTTCTGTGGTTTCTAGCTTATCTCTTTTACCCTTATTACACATAGGAATTACTTTGGCAGTTTTCCAAGCCATTTCAATATCTCAGCTTTCTAAGATCTGTTAAAAATTAAAATTCCAGTACTGACTAGAAATGTTTTTCAATCCTTTAAAAAAAATGTTTGGATCTAAGTTGTAAGTGTGAGTTAATCTGAAAGTTTTTATTTTTAGTAGATATTATATTGTGCTAGTCTTTTGGAAGACATGGTACTAATAGGGAAAAAGTATATAACACTCCTGTTTCAGATATCAATGCAGATTGATAGCAAATGTTTCACTTTTCTGTATCACTGTATAAATTAGTCTGTCTAAATCTCTTGAGCCAAGACTTATAGCTAGTCTGAGATGACCCTTCATCCTAGTAAATACAAACATTAATTCTCATTTTCTAGCCCTAGCTAGTTCTAATATTGAATTCATTCAAATAACTTGGAAGTCTCCTATATTTTAAATTGTACAGTATTCACTTATTTCCCATTTACCCATGTTACATATAATATATTATTACTTCAAATCTTATTTTAAGGCACCAGACTTGTAAGAAGGAATCTTTCTTGACTTGTAGAATCATTTTAAGGAACTGTGAGAGGATTTAATCTCTCCTTATTTTAGATTTATCAGAATTTGACACCTAAATTTCAGCTTACCACTGTGAGGTTTTTTTACAGAGAGAAATGAGGACTTCCAGGAGGTGATTCAATTGATTTATCTTAGACATCTGCTTTAGGATGGGATGAACTGCCTATTGGAAACTTGTTATTTCTCCTCTGAGGTACCTAGTTTAGACTTAATGCTACTGAGTTTTAGACATCTGTATTATGGTGAATAACTCCCACCTTTTCTTTCTAGTAACAAACTGATCAAGTTGTCCAGTCATCTCTTAAGTCAAAGTAACCCATAACATAGAGGGCTTTCTTTCTGCATCCTCAAGACAGGACTTGAGGTAGTCTAGGTGCAAATGGACACTCATCAGTAATTATCAAGGTTCTGAGAATCTGAATTGTAATAACAATTCACTGTCACCTTCACCTTTTAGCTGTTATGAGCCTTCCAAAACTGCCATAGGGACAGGTTTTTCATTACAAAACATTTGTCCTTTATAAGAACAGCTCTATTGCTCTGTGGAATAGGTCAGTATTTTTACTGTGATTGCCCTGTTACAATCCCTCTAGGCTCTCCACCTGGTTTAAGTGGAACACTAAATGATGCTAAGATGAACCTTTCAGCCTGTTATTTTCTGCATTTGAGAGTGATGTTTTTATTTCCAGTTGTGTCACTGTCTTAAAATCACAGAATTGTAGAATGGTTTGGGTTGGAAGGGACCTTTAAAGGTCATCTAGTCCAAACACCAACAATTTTATATGCAATGGTAGGAAGATTGCAGTCTTATTTTTTCAGCTCTGCTATCAGTCCTCACTGCCTTTCTGTCAGATCCATCCAAGCACTGGAAGGCCAGCTAGAAAACATTTAGATATCCAAGTGCTGTGCCAGCTTGTGAAACTTTTTCCTTCAGCAATACTAGTTACCTACAGTTTGTTATCTTTCTGCACAATGGTCTCAGCAAATGCATCTGAGAGAATTTTGCAGGAGGACACGGATGGTCTCTGCTCATGCTCAAAGGTACCTGGATGCAGTGGTGCAACTATGTTTGTGGTGGGCTGTGCTCTAGCTGATAAGGCCTGCAGGGAGGCAGGGTACATTATCTCAGGCTCAACTGGGTGATAAATATGCCTTCTGGCTCCCAAGCTGGAGCTGACTCAGGGGGTGGACAGAATGAGATGGCTTCTGCCAGGATAATGCTGTGTGTACATAGCCCATGCCTGGAATGAAGGAAGTGATGAATCTTTGATAGTAGATTCTCTCCTAAATACTGTAAATATAAATTGCTGCTACCAGCACATGAGAAACAGCAGTGTTATGCAGTACTTATAGCCAGGTCTAGAATTTAGTTACAGATTTTTTGGAATATATATTTTCATATAACTTTTATTTCCGATTGCTCAAAGGATTGCTTCAAAATTGGAATTTGCTCAGTTTTGATTTCTTTTTGATCAGCTAACCCAGAACACTGTCATTTTTACCCTAATTACACAGCTTTATTCTGATAATCCAATAGGCTGCTGTGTTTATCTTCCAGTGCATTTCTGACTGTCATGGGTTTTCCTTATGTGTTGTATCCTTAACCAGTCCTCCAGAGATACTTTGTTCTGACACATCTTTTACCAATTTTGGTTCTTGGGGCCACTAGGATGACTTTTGGATGCTTGAATATTTTGAATATTGAAGTGGCTAAAGCATCATAATTTTGATATGCTTGATTCTAAAAAAAAAAAAAAAAGGATTGATTTAGGGTCTTGAAGAAAATATACATGGATTTTGTAAGGTTTAATTTAAGGTATATTTTTTCAATCTCTGTTTATTTTCCCTAATGTACTCTAATTTATCAAAACTGTTTTAATTTCCCCAAACTCTAATTTTCTCATCATAGGATTAGAGAATTATAGAATGGTTAGGATTGGAAGGGACTTTAAAGATCATCTAGTTCCAATCACACTACTCACTAGAATATGTTTCTCAAAGCCGTGTCCTATCTGGTCTTGAGCAGGGATGTGTCAACAATTTCTCTTGGCAACCTATTCCAGTGTCTCAATACCATTATGGTAAAGACTTTCTTCCTGATATCTAATCTAAATTACCCCTCTTTCAGTTCAAAACCATTACTTCTCATCATATCACTGCATTCCCTCACAAGGAGTCCCTTCTCATCTCTTCTGTAGGTCCCTTTTAGGTGCTGGAAAGCCTCTATAATGTCTCCCTGGACCCTTCTAGACTTCTACAAGATGAACAAACCCAACACTCAGTCTGCCTTTATAGGAGAGGTGCTCCAGCCCTTATCATAATGCTCTCTTCAAAGTGAATCCAGATATCACACAGAAGCTGTCTAATAGATATAGATTTATTCCCCTTGAAAATATGTTTCTGTTCCTTTGGCCTTTTCTTTGTCCTGAGGGCTCCTTGATCTCTGTTTCCCTTGTTTATGTCTTATTTTACTTATTATTTTCCCTTGGCTAAACTCTGTAAAACATGTCAGCCTCCTGGGTCATTAGTGAATCCAGCTGCAGTTTCTAGCAATGGACATGATCTTTCCCAAATAAGCTCCTATTTATTAGTCAAATAATAATCAGTACTCTGATCTCAAGACCAAGAAGAACATAACTGTTCTATGTGTTGTCTTTCCTGAGAAAAATAAAGAATGTTTTTCCCTGCCTCTGCATTTCATTGACACTGAACTGCAGTATGTCTTAAAAACATATTCTCATACATGGCAGGTTTGTTTTTCCATTCTTTGCTTGTGGGTTCTTGGCCATTCAAGGATGCGATCTAGCCATTTCACATTCCAGTCTGGAACTCCACAGCCTCTCCAAATACAGTTCCCTAATTATGAGACAGAAATTAAGGTGTTTTGCCTAGGATGCAAGAAGAAATCAATAGTTAGGGAAGGAAGATTTATTGCTGGAACATATTATCGAAAGTCCAATGTGTTCTTTTTGAATTCTTACCATCTATTTCTTCACAGAGACTATAACATAATCTCCTATACCCAATGCACTTACATTTTGGCAAAGAATGCCCTGAATTACTCATTCAATATTACCCTATAATTTTTAGTAGTCTAGAAGATTTTTCTTTTCTTCACTTAGAAAGTTGAAAACATAAGTCTTCCAAATCCACTAACTAATCCCTTGAAATTTGTTCTCACAATCAAAAGCAGAGGCTAGGCAATATGTGGAATAAACACAGTTGAATTCCTTTCCTCCCACACACACAAACTGGAGGGATTATTTTCTGCAGATTTTGAGCTACCAAATATCAAATTATTATTTGCTAAATAATGAAAGGGAAGACTAAGACATTTATTAAGCTCTGGTGAGTCTAGGAGCACAGTGCCTGACTATTAAATAATGCAGTGTCAATGCTTTGTGAATCTGACCCCAGTGATGGCACTACTGCTGAAGGTCTCTCAGAATACTTATTTGTACTGTGTCCCTCCATCTAAATAGAAGCTGTCTAAAAGTGGAATTATGTGAATTGTACAAGACATGAAGGTCCACTGGAAAGCATGAACTGGAGTTTGTGGCTCATTTAACAAAGTCTGCATGCTCTCATCAGGAAAGAAAGGTGAAGGTGAGGCTGTGAGAGCTCAGAAAGGGGATGTTTGCGCCTTGCTATAGATTGTGACTAAGTGGCATGATTTACTCTCAGGACTGAGAGAAAATGCTAATTTTAGTCCTCTGATTGGAAGGAGTTCTTACATCATTGTAGTATCTGCCACTAAAAAGAAAATTTTACTGCTTTCCCCTGTCTCTGTCGTTGGGGCTGGATCTAAGGATGCTGTCATGCTTGTTGTCCCCAGGGAACCAGCCCACTTACAGACACATTGGAAACCTATTACTGTGTGGTATGAGCTTTCCTCCTCATAGATGAGAATCTGTAGGGATAACAACTTGAGTCCTGTAGGGTATATTCATGTCTAATTTCCCCTTTTCTTGCCACTTTAGTTGGGAGGCACTGAGATTTCTGCCCTTTGCCTTAAACAGGAGACTTCCACCCACAATTACTGTACTTGTCCCTATAGGCAGATGTTTATATAGCACTTCTGAAGTTATTCCCATGTTCCCCTGCTCTGGAGCAGTCTGTGCTATTCCCTACACAATGCTGTCAGGCACTAGGAGACTTGAGTGAGACGAGGAAGGAGAAATTAGCACTCTGAAAATTAAGAGTTCACCTTCCAATTGAGAGCTCTGTCTAATATCTGAAATGCTGGATTTCCATGTCCTGCCTATCATTGCTTCTGCCATCAGAGGTCAATGCCATGCACTTACTTTGGATAGCTTATCACCTAATAGGGTTTGTGCACAGCTACACAGAATCATTTCTCCTTTTGCTGCAAGTATGTCTACAGTGTGATTGGCAACATGTTGTAAATAATTAGCAAAAGTAATGACATAAATCCCAGCGGTAATCTCATCCCATTTAGGATACAACTACAATCTGAACTTCAATAACACCTTTGACATAATCAAACATCCCAGAGGCCTTTACAAAGCTGTAAATTACTCACCTGTAAAGCAATGACTGCAGGGAATTAGAGCAGGCAATGAGTCCATTGATCGCTGTGGGTACAAAATGAAGGAGAGGAAGTACAGTGGAGATCACTCTAGAACTCTCTCTGTAAATTTCTGCCCTTCCCCACAGATAGGGCTCAAGAGAAGAAAGACCACCTTGCTCTGATTTTCAAGGACACCTTCTTCCATGCTGGTCTGTCAGTGAGTGGAAAGTTCATGGGATTATCTTAGGTAAGATTCAAATTTCTATTTTTATAGCCTGCAGGGACAACTGCTCTTTAGCCAGTGATGCAAATAAACAGGTAAGTCACTTCCTTACCTTTACATGTGCCATTTGTGAAAGCAGAGTTTTTTTGTTGCTTTTAAACAAAAATTAGCAGTGATTGCTTTGGACACCTGAGATGCAATGCTGAATGCAAAATCAGAGCAGCTTCACCTCCTATCCTAAACTACCCTCTCTATGACACAGACTTACCCTTGCTTTATTGAGTCAATAGGAATTTCCTCCCTTTTTTCAATGTTATTGAAAATGGGTACCAGTTCTGTCAGCCTAATGTTAATGAGTCCATAAGCACTCTTACTGAAATAACTGAGACTACTTTGATGGGGTGGCTAAATTTAGAACTCTGTAAGATGTTAATGAAAACCAACATTTATTGTTTAATTCTTTATGCAATTAAAAATACAATAGTGATTAGGAAATATTTTGTATTACATGAAAAACCCAAGAGTGATTTTTATTTATTTTAACCTGAGGAAAAACAATGAGATAAAGCCTTATATTTGTATCAGAAATTGTAATTTCTTAGCAGGTCCTGGAGCTCTTCTCTACTTTGTAATATTCTGGGACTGTTTATCGTATTTCTATTTTGTGTTCCCACAGTATTCCTGCAAGTATTATAGTGATGCCAGCTTGACACCAGTGGGACTACCTTATAGATGCCATTGAGTGGAAATCTGAAAAATTCTGCCTCTGAGATAATAAATATTTTGGCAAGATTGGAAAGTTACAATAGCAAATATTTTGCCTGGATCTCAAAGGTATACTGCAGTTTTATAACGTGCCTTAGTTTTAAAATGCTTCATGCTCTTAATTGCTTGTCTTGGGTATTGGACATCATGATGGACTGAGAGGCAGCCATGGGGACTTCTCATGGAGAAAGACAGCAAAGTTGGGTCCCAAAGGCTTTATGTGGAAACCTGGTAGTATTATTGTCCTTGTGCTTTGGATACAACAGTGAAAATGGATCTCACGCTGAATTAGCAGGTATGATTTGATAGGATGGAGCTTCTTGGAATAACTTAAACTCTCATATTTTTAAAAGTCTTTAGTTGAATTACTTGTTGTCTTATCCAAGGAAAGATTTCTGCTGGATTCTGTAGTGGATCCCTTCCTAATCTGCAGAACATAGAGCAAATCTTTCAGGAGCCTTCTGCTGAATGCAGCATTTCAAAGTAGGTACAAAAGGGACAATTAAGCTTTTCCAAGATATGATGTCACCAGTGTTCTCCTCCTTGGGATGTCGTCAGAATTACAGTTTATTGAAACAAAAATGATCTCAGGAAAAAGCAAATCACTGAAATGAAGCAACTGATATGTGTTTTTCTTTCTCATTTCCAGATTTTTACTACTTTATATTACACTCAATGTCAGACACATTAAAAACATAGAAAGGAGGAGACATTCCAATTTCATAGAAGTTGGAGGATTTTTGCTACTTTTTGTTAGCTATGAATTATTCCTAGCACTTTCTAACTTCCTTATTCAACATCTCTGCCTTTTTTTTTTTTTAATTTTGACAATTTTCATTTTCACTAAAGTCTAGCATCAACTGAATGGACCAAAATGTAACTTCATGAATACTGACTGATAAGCATAATGTGTCTTTGTCTCCTGAAATCATCCCAATAAGAGCTTTAAGTTCCAGCTCCTGAAATGTGGTAATTTTCTTTGCAAACTGCTCAGTTATATATTGGCTCTGGTTTTGCATTCTATGAGGAACCATGATGTTGCATTCATTAGCATCTTTCTAATTGTCCTGAGTTAGTATGCATTTGTTATCCTCCATGAGGAGATCTAGCTAATTAGAATAACACCAAAGAGTGATTATTGCTATGTTTCATATTTAAACAAAGGAGCTCGACAGCTTTTTATACTTCAGTGAAAGTGATTTTAAAATGATTAAATCAAACAAAATAAGATTGATATAAATATTTTTAACTAACGGGAAAAGAGATAGTTATTGAAACTAGAAAATAGATTGCCTTTGGTACATGGGAGAACAGATTTAAATTGCTGTGTTGTATAACAGTTACAATTTTGCAAGATGAAAAATGATTGTTTCACTATTGCCTTGTCTACTTTTTCTTTTTTCCACCTGCACTGTCCAACTCTGTGTTTAGAAACTAGTCTCTCTAGGGCAGGGAATTATATTTTTTATTAAATATATGGCAGGCATCCAGCACAGAACAGCCCTGATTCCTGGTAAAGCTATACATTAGTGTAATATAAGTGATAAATATAGGCCTATACCATATCAATCAGTAATACTGTAAAAATATAATTTAATATAAATTCCTCATTTCCCAGTGTATTTAATGTGGAGAACAATTGAATGCTAAACCATGATGTGGACAATAAATGTTCAGGCAAAATGATCTAAAAAAAAAGCAGATAATGACATACTGCTGTGAAAATGCTGTATCGGAAAATTGAATGCATGTATCTTTTTCTAAACTCGAGGTAACACTTTCACCACCTATCCAAGATAGATGTGTGCATTGTTGCTCTCCAGTAAATGAGCATTTCTGAGCATGTGTAATGAAAAACACCAAGTCATGGAGAGCTATGGTGAATTTAGTTGCCTATGAATTAGAAACATCAGGAAATTTGCTGGTAGATGTCACGCTCTCGGATGAATTTTAGATAACTTAGAAATAATTCTTATTATTGACCCATGTGTCCTGAAATAGAGAATACTGAAAACAAAAGTAGGGAGAGAATAAGGCATTATAAATACTGAAACAATTATTGGGAAAAGGTCAGGAAAGACTAATATCATATGTGCAGTGGAGGTGGCTCTTTTAAAAAAGAATTCTGAAAAACTAAGACAACATAGAACAGCCTCAGACAAACAAGGTGAGAAATCAGCTGTTCTGGTTTATGAAATATTGTGCAAATCCAGCAATGCAAAGAGAATGCTCCCCCCACAAAAAAAAGAAAAAAAAAAAGTAAGGTGGTTGTTCTTCACTGAAATACATTTCTGGTAAGGCTGGGTTCTCTGTGTTTGTGATCCAATGAATGTTTGCATGCATTTCTGAGGTATACAATTTGATCAAACAAAAGGTATTCATATCACAGGGATAAAGAGGTAATTTTTATGTAAAGTTCAGATATTTGATCAAAAGGTATTTTTTGGTCTTGAAAGCTGTGATATGGTTACATCTTTCAAATTCTACTAGAATAAACTCCACAAACTGCAGATACAAGGTTCTGTACCCAGCTAAACATTGCCTCAGCTAATCAGCTCTTCCCATTCTTATTTTTAATCCTTAAAATTGTGAACTGATCTCCATTCTGATAATTTCCAGTCTGAAGATATTTTTTTTTCTTTTCCAGTGGACACACAGTGAATTAAATACTCAGGAGAAACAAAATGCAATTATGCAGGTTTCCATTCCTCCACACATGCTAATTAGAACAGATAAACTTTTTGCTACAGCATTTACATTATTTTTGGGATAATGTATCTGGGAGATAAGAAGGGACAGTATTTCACAATAATTTAAACATGAAATATTTTCCATAATGCAAATAAGGAGATTGGTTCAGTTATAGTTATCAGATTCTGAGGCAGCAATGTATTTATGAAGCCTTATTGTAGAAAGTACATAACAGCAGTGGCAGACTTCAAATCACAGCAAGTCACCCTAGCAGTGTTATAACTTTTGATGGAAGGCTATCAGGACAATGTGGGTCTGAAGTGTGACACTACCAAAAGCTGCACAACCAGCACCTGATAGGTCATTACAAAACTTGTCTGGAAATTTTATGCTGGGACTAAGAGGAAGGAATGGGAATGGAATGCCAGAAATTATGACTGCCTTTCATAGTTTTGTCATGTCTGATAAATCTTTTTCTACACTTCTAGGATCTCCTTTATTGTAAGGTTTAAAAAAAAAAATAAAAAAGAGGGTAAAAAAACCTTCCTGAGAGCTGATAAAGGTTTATAAAACTTAACTTATGCTGTATTTTCTTTCCTCTTCAAATCTACTTATCTTCCTGGGATTGATGTAGTATCTTTTAATTTAGTCTTACTGTGGAGAGATTGTATTTTAGCTTGACAGTTTAACTCTTGCATAAAATGAGAAATGTTCCTTTTGGACATCCATCTCTAAATCAAAGAGGCTAATGAAGCAGATGTTAGAAAAATGTCTGAGGAGTTACTTTGCAGTATTTTGCTTTTGCCCATTAAAATACTAAATATATACATGGTCTTGTTACTCATAAACCCTGAAATGGAGGCATCACATCAAACTATTAATTTCTACTTTGAAGCAGATCTCCTCCCCTTTTTGAAATCCAAAGATGTTCTACTTGCAAAATGAGAAAGAAAAATTTAATGAAATATGACAAGGGGAGCAGTAGAATTTTGAATTAGGAATGCAGTGGGAAAAATGTCAATAAATGACAACAATGGGAGATACTTTTTATGTAGCCTTGAATTAAGTAGATTACTTGTGGCAATGACATGAAGAAAAAAAACCCCTATTTTTATCTTCAATATCTGTCAAAAAGGTAGATTTTGGTTCTTTGTATTTCTTCATCTCAACAGGAAATTAGCACACTGAGTGTACTATTAGGCTGCCCTAGTTTGCTTGGTCTCCATGCACTGTGCACTTTCACAAATGACAGGCCATTGCAATGACTTGAGCATTCAATTTTAGCACTCTGCACCTCACAGACTTTCAACTCTGTCCTTTAGACATGCAAGGACTCCAGAATGCTTCTGTGCTGTGTTTCAAGGCACGCAAGCAATGCTCTTGGCATTTACACAGACTTCATGTTATTTCATGCACTTTAAACTTTTACAAAAGATAGATATATATACACATACATATGCACACACAAAATAACTGTTTCACTTTTGTCTGCTGAGTACCCTTTGTGTCCCATAGCCAAGTACCCTGTAGGAATGGTTAGCCTCTGCTGATTTCAAGTCTCTGAGTTTCCCTCAAGAAGCTTCTACTGGTTTTACAGTTCCAGTAGATCTTCTAATTCTCAAGAGGAATGGATCTGGACTCCTGCTTCCTTTCCTCCACCAGAACCTACAATCCACTATAATACACACTATGACAAATTAATGTGTTTAAATGTGGTAGTAGCATCAAGAAATAATTAGATTTCCTTCAGACTGTCTTTCTCACTAAAGATGATGGAAAATTATGTATCCTAAAATAACTTTTGAAGTCAATATAAGAAGCAATAGCAGTGCTTAAAGTTCTGGAGAGGTACTGGATGGTGACAAGGTATCAAGACTGGATGACATACTGAAGGAATTTAAGGAAACTGCTGTCAAAATAGATGTAATCCCTCATTAAATTAATCAGTCCCACCTGAGGAGTTCCATGCCAGAAAGTATAATCACCTTTAAAAAAGGTGTTAGAAACTGTTGATTTCAGATTTGCTTTGGCATGAAAAAAAGATTCAAATTATAAATGAAGATTTATTTTGTTTACGGAACATTTTGATTGGTACCAAACAATATAGCCAGAAAAATATGTCTGCCAAACCAAAAAAAGAAACACACATCTAGATTCTCTGTATCTGAACAGCAGTGATTATAACTAATCTTGAATTTCAACAAACTTCTTATGAAGCCCCCTGAAGGAGGCTTTTGCTGTAATTAAGTAGCCCTAGTAGATTAGAGGTGAATTGCAGTTACGTACCAGAAATTGCTAGAGACAAAAAACAAGGGGAATCATCTTATCCTAGATGAAATGGCTCACCTTATTGAAGTGCTTCACAGTGACTCCCACTCTCAAGGGAACCTGGCTTTTGACTATCTTTAGACAGCAGAAACATTTGATGAGGTAAACATCTCCACTGTACAATACGTAGGTATCTGATGAAAAACACCATGTTCTGTGTAGTTCAGTCTATCAGTTATTAATGAGCTAAAGGAGAGATGAACTGTGCAAGATGATAACACTTGAAAATGATGCAATTATTTCAGTGGAGAGGAATGAAAAATTCAGTGTTCAGAAGTGTTTGTTCAGGTATAACAACAGTAAATTAAATTTAAAATTAACTTTTTTTAAAAAATAAAAAGAGAACAATTTGAAGTAATTATTGGTTAAAAGTAAACTCAACTCCCTGAACATTCTTGTAGCTCTTTGATTCACAACCAGTCTCAGAAGAATCCTCTTACCTTTAGATTCCCACCATATCAAAAACCCCACATTGCTCTACCCCTCTATAGGTTCCATGCTATTTCAAATCCAGATTTCACTCTCTGTTTGTCATATTGTTGCTGTCTTGGTCACTGGAGACAAGCTGCTGCAGTGAGTTTTGGGATAAAACCAGGGTAAGGTGATTGAATTGGCCAAGCATCAAGTAGAGGAGGCAAGAGTTGATGGGACAGCCATATCCAGTGGCTGCTCCTGGTCTTTCTCTCCATCCTGGCTCTTCTCTCACTATTCACTGGTGAGGACAAATAGCTAAGGGAGATAGAAGAGCAATTCACTGAAACTACTGAAGTGAGACCAGGAGGGTCTCACTCCTATCATGCAGACAGTGTGGGGAGACCTGTTGACCAGAGCAGCAGCCAAAGAAAATAACACGTTGTGCTATGATAAGGACTAGGATATGAAACAATCCTAAAGATAATGTTACAACACTGTATAAAACATGTTTGCTCTCATCTTGGATAGTGTGGTTTCCTGATCATATGAATATAAAAACCCCAAAACAGCAGGAATAAATGGGGCCAGTGACAAAATAATTAGAGTAACTTAGACTTCAATGAAGGAAAATTGAAAAGATGGAGTTTGTTTAATCTGGAGAAAACAGGAGTGAGAATGGTCATGACAGAAGTATATAAATCAAAGAATGGTTTAAGGAAAATAAAGAAATCCCTCCTATTTACCCTTTTAATGTAACACATCTAGAACAATCATATTCATATGACAGACAATTCTAAATGCTCACTACTTTCTGTGTAGCTAAAATCTCTTGCAATAGCTTTCTGAAGTACTTCACCTTGATTTGTTACTAGCAGTATGCTGTGATGGTAGATCTCTGCATTGCAAATTAAGAGGAAAAAAGCAGTTAATTACATCTCAGGTGTTTTGGTTTAGGCCAAGAAATAGTCTCTCCCACATCTTGCTGCAAGGAGAGAAATGAGAGAGTCATGAATTTAGAAAAAATCCTAAACTACTTTATTGCAAAAATAATAATAAATTTCAAAAGGACATAATAGATATAGATATATAAATAACAGAAAATAAATAAATAGACATAATAGAAATAGATATATAAATAAATATATATAAAATTTGATCAAGTTTCTAGGAAGATGTCACTGGCAGTTACTAGAAATGTTCCAGACTGGGTACAATGAAAAATGGGAACTGCCATATACTGATCACTATAAAAAAGCAAATGAAATCATCCTCAAATAACAGTCACTAAAGGAGAGCCACAGAAGAGGACCTACAGACAAGGACCAAAAGAAGAGGAACCAACAACAAAGAGACAACTGGACTCCTTTGATCCCTCAGCTTTATACTGAGTGTGATGGGATACCTGACTGGTCACTTTGACTCATGTAACCTGTCCACTTTTCCCCACAGATGTGACCCCTCCATGGAGGCAACGATACAGTTAGCTGACCTGGTTGCCACAAAACAAGGATAAGCCTCTTCCACTGAACAAACAATCCATTCTTCTGCTTTATTTCAAATGGGGACATTGGGTTAATTGCCAGGAGTAGGCAGTACAGGTATTAGCTTGTTCATGTAGCTGCTTGAAATGCTTTGTGCTGATCTTCACTGTTGTTTATTAGTTCTCCAATCAAACACGAATGGAATTGGATATGTCATTTATTCCAATCTGTACATTTTAAAAGAGGAGATTTTTGCCATTCAATAACAAATATTTCATGCTTGCTAATTTGTTTTTCTGCTGTTTGCTTGTTCATTTCTCTTTCAGGTAGGAGGTCACTTTATCTTTCCTCAGATAAAGCCCTGCAAATGGATAGGCAGACCAGTCAGGACTGCATCTTTACATTGGTTTCATTATGTGTAAGTGGGCTATTTAGATTAAATTATACAGCCTTTAAAGGCCACAATCAGCTAATGCTGGTATTTTAATGTGAAGCCAGGGCTGAGTAGCTGCTTTAAAAACATAAAAAATTAAGCTTTGTGATTTTCATGTAAGCTTCCATACACATGTCATTTCTCCCCCAATTAATGTTGAAGGTGATTGTATTCTAGTAAGGCAAAAGCAGAGAGCAGCTTATTAAGTGATGCTGGGATGGAAAGCCTCTAGCGATTCATGTTTAAAGAAATATAAATAGCTGAATATTTCCCAGGTGTGGTAAAGTAGTAGCATTTATGTGAATAAAGGTATCTTTACCCACGACATACCCCAAATATGAGCTACATCTGAAAGAACTCTTTGAAAAACAGTGTCTCCCAGAAAGAAGTTTAACTGATTTAAGCTTTCCTCAGTCTACATGAAGGCATAAAAAAAAGAATAAAAAAAAAACAAAACAAAACAGAAAAGAACAAGAAGAAAAACCTTCAACCTTCCTGCAATTCGCCAAACTAACACAAAGGAAGATTTTTGCATAGCTTGCTTAAAATATTCCTGAAATAGATGAAAAGCCACAACCCAGACATTTGAACAGACATGGGCAAATACTGAAAAAATGATTAGCAAACATATTGGTGAATTTCAAACAGAATTTCCTTTTGTTGGTAACTTTAGTAGCTGAACTTTTTATTCTTTAACGCTTGTATGCATTGAGGCTCACAGATGTTTATGAAAAGCAAATTTCAGATCGAGAATCAAGAATTACTTAGGCTCTGAGACAGCAGACCACTTAAATACATGCTTAGTTTAGAGTCTGTGGAAGCATTTGCATACTTGCAGTCAAATCTGTTCTTATGTAGTTTTTGGAATTGAGTCCAGAACCAGAAAATTATACTAGGTTTATGATAAAATTAATCACATTTTTATAAGAAGCAGGTTGTAAAATTTAGGTTAGCAATCCATCTGATATATAACCAATTACAGTCCAAACACTGTATAATACTATAATTTATATATTAAATGATCCAAAGAAAGAAATTTATTGGCACATGTCACTTGAGTGGTGAGTGAAGTTCTTGATTATATAATTGCCATAAACAGTACATTCCTCATTCACAAGTGCTTACTCAGATTTGCATAATATTAGGTTGAATGTTCTAGGGCAGGTACAAGTTACTGCACCCAAATATAGGCACATGGCAAAGCTCATGTGAGCAAGCATTAGATTTAGTTTGTTCCAGTCTCATGAAAAATCTGAAAGTTGTAAATTATTTAATAAGAACATTAAGGTGCCAATGACTATGGAAGAGATGCTGAAATTGTCCTTAGGGTGGAATGAGCAATGGAGAGCTTCCCCATTAAATCAAACCATTTTCCTCAATTTACCTTGTAGGCACAAAAGGAAATGCTTTCTGCATTCAGAAGTAATAATCTTGGATGTGACATTTGTCTGTTTCTTTAATGAACTTGAAAGCTGCTTAGCCTGAAGACAAACACAATATTCAGATTTAATTTATTTTTTTCATGAGATTTTTTGGATACTGAAAATATCAGTTATTGGCATAATATTCTAATACCTTATGCTAAAACTTTCTAACATACTGACCCCGTTCCTCTCCACCAACTTACTGTAGTATCATTGCATTGCCTTTGTTGGAAGGGAACTTTCAGATCATTGAATCCAACCATCAGCTTAACTCTGACAAGAACCATCACTAAACCATATCTCTAAGCTCTATGTCTATCCATCCCTTAAATACCTCCAGGGATGTTGCCTTAGCCACTTCCCTGAGCAGCCTGATCTTTTACTGACAGCTCTCCCTGCAAGATGGTAGGGAATATCCTGAACTAAGAGCTGTCTGTAGCAAATAATTAGGAGACTTATACTGGTTTATAGGTAGAATATAATGGTTTTGGTAGATTTCTGGAGTTTTTTAGAGTAGGTTTTGTTTTGCTTTGCCTTTTTTTTTTTTTGCATTTATTTCGCTTTTCCTAAAAAACAGTTGAATTTATTCATAGGCAGTGCAGAGTCAAGGAAAAGAAGCCAATGTTTTCCCCACCAGCTTTTCAATAAAAAATATTCCAGTGCTAATGATATGACATCTCTTGAAACCATAATATAAAATATTGAGTAATTTATCATACCTTGGTGTTTTATGTTGGATACAAGTTTACTATCGAAACCTCAAATTTTTGCATTTCAGTCATATCTTGGGAACTTAACTTGTCTGTTGGCTTCCCTATCATATCCCTCCCCTGAACACTTTACATTAGATCAAGAAGTACTGCTATATAAGGTGTGGCTTTATTATTTTTTGTCTGATTTTTGATAATAAAAGAGCCAACTAGATCAACAAATCATGGTCATGTAAGAGAGTTTCAGTCCTTGTTAGAATAAATCTGCTATAGGATCTTGTATCTGCCCAAATCCTTAAGAGGGTAAGAAAACCATTTGCAGAGGCTTTAAAATATCTTTCATCCCATCTAACTTAAAACACTGACAATAAAATTTTACCCTAGACTTCCTTTATGGTCATTCTTTAAACTATGAAATAGTTACTTCCAGCAGTGACTAAGAGAGTCGTTTAATGTTCATGGAATTGATTTTTGATGTATATTTTAGGAAGACTAAAAGTTTTACTTGTTAGGATAATGAATATCTCTACATGTTCTTTGATAATACAGACACCTCATGCTTACAGGTTCCAATGTAGACCTCTGTGTTGTAGAAATCAGCATGGATTGCATCTACTTGTTTAATTTGTAGGTGTAGACTCAAAAAAGAGGGTATAATACAATTATACATAGGAAGATATACCACAGGGTTTAGGAGCTACTCCATCATTGTATTTTTGCAATTTATTTTGTTTCTAATATTATCTTCTAATTTCAATAGTGAATTCACATAGTTTAAAGAAGTATTCTGAAAAGGACAAAGTTTAGCTTGTTTCCCAAATGTGGATTTCTAGTGCCATTTGCAATGGCCTAGATTTATAGAATCATAGAATAGTTTGGGTTGGAAGGGACCTGAAAGATCATCAAGTTCCAACCCCTCTGCCATAGGCAGGGACACCTCCCACTAGACCAGGTTGTTCAGTGCCTTGTCCAGCCTGGCCTTAAACACCTCATGAGGTATCTTCACAATATCAAATAGATACAAAACCTAGAGAAACACTACTGGCTTGGCAGCTGGAGGNCCTTCCCTTGCCTTTCTGTAGGACCCCCTCTGGTACTGATAAGTTGCTATAAGGTCCCCCCTGAGCCTTCTCCAGCATGCCCTAGAAATCCTCAAGTTATCCTAAATATCCTAAATGTCCATGTTTGGGCAATGGGAGTCAAGAAATGAGAAAAGTCCATGAGAAAAAACAAGGGATTACCCCCATGTTGGACAGAGCCAGTTGCAGCCAGATCCAAAGGAGACCCATTGCAGCCCAAAGCAGAGTTTCTTAACTAACATCTGCCCATGTAGTCTGCTGTTCCTGCTACATGCCTATAATATATCCATGAAAGAGTTAAAGCTTCAGCAGTGTCAAAGCAGACCCAGACTCTATTTTTCTGTCTGTAATTCTATTTCAAAATAAATAAGAACAGAATTAATGAAACTAAGAAAAGTTCATTGAAACAGCTTTCCTTAAGAAATTGCCATATGAGCTGATTGCTGGCAGAAGTCCCATTAAAATAGGTAATTATAAATGGGATCATATATTCAGCTGGGAAGTGGAAGGTATTGGGATGCTCCAGAGCGACGAGCTTGAGGATGATAGATCAGTCACAGCTGATACTGCTGGTGTCATGGAGGATGTGGAACAAGCTACAAAGAGACATTGAAAGAACAGAAATGTGGTAAGAAATTTCAAAAGCGGATTCAAACAAAGACACAGCTGTGAGTCCTTTTGGGGACGATAAAGCAAAAGACAAAATCAAGGAAAAAGAAATTAGGCTGAGTAGTGGGAAAGTCTATGTGACAATGAAAATTATGAGAAGATGGAATAGTTCCCTCCAGGGAGACTTGGAAGCTCCTATGTAAGGTAGTTGAACAAACTTGTAATTAATCTAAAATTGGCAGGCAACGAGGCTGGATGAATTGATTTTCTTGTACTAGGCATGTTCATACCTCCTTGCAGTTAAAGGAACCTCTGGATTACCTTATCAGACGAATTTTAGTCCCAAGAAAGTGCCTGCTGGATTAAAATTAAAAAGAAATAGCTTTGTGACTTCCTTAATGAAAAAGAAGAGGTAGAAATCATAAATGCAGGTTCAACTCATGCTTCAGTTTTATGTTTCTGGAATACATACTGTATAAAAAAATCAAGGAACAAGATGATATATTGAGTGCAAGCATATTTAAAAGCTATTACAAGTAAAGCAAGGACACTGATATCATGTTCTTCACCCAAGTAATCATATAAAGCCTCTCTGAGTCCCTTTTGGGATTTCACACCTAGAAAATAAAATGTGCACAGTTTATTCCTGCTGAGGAGACTTTCTATTGTTATGAACCTTCAGACTGCTGTGTTAAGCAAAACAGGCTGAGTTCTGAAGCTGACTTACCTGTTTTCATTTATTCTTTCAAATTTGCTCATTCCATGCATCACCAGAGAATCTGAATCCTGAGCTCTTTCTCAAATCCCTTTTTAAGATCTGCTCTACTGCCTCACACTGAGTGTCACAAAACTTTCTCTCCACTGGGGCTGGTGTTGACTACCTTGTTGGCAGCATCACTGTTCTCATGACATTCCAAGATGATACAAAACCATTAGTTTATCTTGCATTAGCTGTTTGAGTCTATAAAGGAGCCTCTATATCAGAGAAATTCTTCCAGGTATGATGTCATTTCTGCAAAACTACCTGAATGTGCAACTTGCACAAGAGTAAGAGGGAAACTGGTGATTAAAAAAATCTGGAAGACTCTCTCTAGTTTTGAAATGTGTCCTTTGATTTTTGCTGTTCCACATTGATGAAACTGGGCATTCTTTTCAAATTTTGTATAGGAAAACCACTTGCAAATCAAAACTGGAAATGAAGCAACATCCTTACAAATATCCTTTAGAAAATGTGAAGTTCTTGTCTGAAATTTCTATCTACAACTCATTGATACATCAAATCTGTCTGTATGCACTCCCAGTGTACAGTATAATGTGCCCAAGTTGCTGTACAGTACTCAAATTCTTGGCCTGCTTGGTATTTCCTATCACTATCATTTGCCACAGCTGTCAGATTAGTCAGGATTTTTTTTTTTGCTCTGTTTTATCTAAGTTGGCTTTATTCCCAGATTCCAGATAACAGTGATAGCATTTTGCTCGACCATCCCAGTGCTAAACACTGTGAGTTCAGGCTTGGATGCTGTAATGGTGTGCTAAAACTGTCCTTCCTGTCACTGCCTGCCTTCTCTTCTGCACACACACACACACCCCACTGTGTTACAATGCTGGGGTGAAGCCAGAGATTGGATAACCTAACAGAGAGTGTGCTTAGCTGCTGCTGGGTGGAAGGTGCAGACTGGTTTAGTTCGTAGGGTTAAAATATACACAATGGAATAGACACTAGGGAATCTTGCTACTGATACAAATAAAAAACTGATACAAATACTGATACTGATACAAATCAAAAAGAAAAGGTGAGCTTTAAAGATTTTCCCTCAAGCAGCAGTGGGACACTGACTTTGCAGACTTTTTGTGATGAGTTTACCGTCACTCAAATGAAAGAAAGACTCCATTTTCATAGAATCATAGAGTTGGAAGGGACCTTCAAAGGCCATCTAGTCCAACCCCACTACAGTGCACAGGGATATCTTGCACTAAATCAGGTTGCTCAGAGCCTCATCAAGACTGGTTTTGAATGCCTCCAGGTTTGGGTCTCCTCTACCTTTTTGGGCAACCTGTTCCTTTTCTGGGAAGTTTCATCAACAGAATGATTTTTGAAACTGAAACTGCTTGCATCACTTAGTATTTTATTTACCTTGTTTAGGTGTGTCTGTAGTACAGTAAATCTATTATGCAAGACAATATATTGAATCTAGGAGACATCTATAGGTCATTTCTCAATGCAGTACAGTTCTGCACCTCCTGTGCTGAACTACAAACCTGTGAATCTCTGGGTTTGGATTAATTTAAACTTGATCCTGCTAGTGCCACCGATGGTCAGCTATTGAAACTGTCCAGTTTAGGCAGTATCTTACCCTTTTACTCAATTTAGTTGTTAACGTACTCCACTCCTGGCTCAAAAATTTTCATCATGCATATCTTTGATATAAGCAGCTAAAACTGTAATGTTGGAGGGCTGCTTCCTCTCACCTCAGTAATGAGAGCTCATTTCAATGCAATTTCATGTTTAGCTTTTTCATAAATCAGGAGCACTACCTCTCCACAGATCTCTTCTTGAGATAGAAGTCAGGGTACCCAGTATAGGGACTATTATCTGGAAGACATTTCTTCCCTTTCTGTCATCTCACCATATGAATGGTGAGGAAGCAGACCATGATCACTTTTGGATGCCCAGTAAAGCAAATATCAACAATCTGGTAAGTATTCAGTGAAGGATCTGATTAGGAGCCTGTGGAATATGACAGGTGGAATGAGGGTGATTAAGTTTGTTTGCTTGACATGGAGAAAACTAAAGGGTATAGCTGAGATAAAATTTCTGTCTTTCACAAACTACACAGAAGATGGAGGCAGGCTTCTTTCAGAGGTATGTAGTTAAAGGATAAGCAGAAAGGGCTGGAATATGCAACCACAGAATATTTTGATTTATGAAGAATAACATTTACATAAGGACAGGAAAATACTGGAGCAGATGCACAGTGATTCTGTGAAACCTCTGCCTTCAGAGATGCTAAATATCAGCTGATCAAAATGCTCTTCCACCTGCTCTAATTTTGCCCTGTTTTATACTGGGACTTGGATCAGAATATCCCAAGACATCCTTTGCAACTCAAATTATTCTATAATTCTATCAAAATTGTCTATGGTGTTTACAGTGCAAGAACAGTCAAAATATCTGTGGAGGATCCTCTAATCTGGAAAAGCAATGGAGAATCACATTAACGTTTCCTTTTTCTTTGGAATTCTCCTGAGTACCATCATTTGCTACTTGTTGTATGAGAACAAAACAGTGAATCTTTTGCCACATGTAACATTTTATGAACAAAGGAACTAAGTTGTTTTGATTCACAGAAGCCAGAGGGACACAACACAACCATGCAAAACAGTAAAAGGAGTCAAACTTCTGAAAGAGCTTCTTAATTTCAGATCAATTACCTATTTCAGCAAATGCTGTGAAAACCAGTGTTGATTTCAGTAAATCCAAAAGGTAACTGGGAGCTTCTTTTGCAAATTCCAGCCACTGCTAATGTGAAAATATTCTCTGAAGCTCCTAGCATCCATAACAATCTCAGTACCTGTCATTTTGACTCCTTTTCATTTCAGGTATAAACTGGAAGTGTGTTTTTTTTTCTCCCTCAAGCCAAATTCGCATTCTTTACCTCCGTGCAGCTACTAGGAATTCATTGAATAAAGGAAATTAAGAAAACAGATTCTAAGAAACAGTAAAACTAAAGAAATAGCTGCAACATGTTTACCCAAGCCAAAAATTAGAAACTAGCAAACTCACATGGACAAGGCTATGACTCAGCACCAGAGAAGCAACTGTCTTAGCTGCGGCAACTGAAAAAGACTCTATAGGGGTCCGGTGCCCGAGGTGAGGCAGCAAGTTAACTACAGCCATTAGGTCTGGTCTGTTATAAGGGTCTTGTCAAACAACTGTGAAGGGTCTTTTACTTTGTCAGTGGTTATGTAAGAAGTGTCTTTCTAGTTGATGGATATCTGTAAACCCAGTGCTATAAATTGTGAGCAAGCCTGTATGGTGGTGCACATGTTAGGAGGACTGATCCCCCATGTTGCCCAGTGCTGTCTGCAGAATTGTTTCCACATATTCTCACTCCTCTCTCTGGCTACAACTGCTGGAGTTGTTCAGGTTTTTTCTCCTCCTGAAATATGTTATCTCACAGGTACTACCACCACATCTGATGATTTGGAACTTGGCTAATGATTTATCTGTTGAACATGGGAGAAGCTTCTAGTAGCTTCTCACAGAAGCCACTTCCCACTGTCAAAACCTTGACACACAATCCCAGTATAGCAGTTAACACGGCCTCCTGACAACAACAGAACACAGCTGTACCTCACTTCTTACCATCCCATTTGGGTCAGTATCTATGTCTGTCTCTCTAGTTCTTACACTATTTCTTCATTGTTTTATGCTGAAGAAATTTACCTAGTTTGCAGGCTCATCTCTAGCTTTTCTTGCTGGAAGGCTATACTTTTTCAAGCATCTTCTGGCTATGACAGCCACCATTGTACTTTCCCTTCACTAAAGCTTTTTTTTAAAATCATTGTTTTTCCTTCTGACACTGCCTGTGCCCTCCTTCCCCATTTTTATTTGGTCAGCTAAGCGGGAGAGCTGAGAAGGTATAAGGAGAAGTGAATTATTTATCTCTTTTCTCCTCAGATTGGCTTAAAAGAACAGGGTTAGAATTTGAGGACTTAAAAATATGAAATTATAAAAATTCCCCTGGGAAATTTAATAAAACCTATAGAGGTTTAGCTAAATCTTTAGATTAATAGCCTACATATTTTTTTAACTAAGCTGTTTATTGTCTGGAACTTGACTTATTTTACTGAAGCTAGCAAGAGAAAGGAGGATAAAGACAGAAAAAATACTTTTAGGTAGGTAGAAATACTGCCTATATATGTAAGTAGTTACATAAACATATCATAACTATACTCTTCCACAGAGACAAGTTGGTCTGTACTTTGATGTTACCCAATAAGGGCACCTCAGGAAACTAATTTTGGTTGTTCAGTTCATTGTGTTTTCATAAAGCTAAAATTCTAAAATTAGACTACACCTGTCCTTGAAGCACAGCAGCCATAATAAGCTATTACAATATGCAATGCCTGTGTCACTGTATGGCTGCCATAGCAAGAAAGACATTTTACAATTAAGTGCATTAAAATACTCTTCTATGGAAGTTTTGTGATATTTTGTAATATTAGACTCCACACCTGAACTGTTCAATCCAAACCCTTCCATTTCTTTGTGTTGTGCAAAAGCAATTTTAATGCTAAATTTGTTTTTGATATGGTCTAATAACAATGCAAAATGGATGAAGTCTAAGAAAATAACATAGAATTAAAGGCAAATCTGAATTCTTGGCTTCACTATCATTTTACCTGGGTTTGATAAATGACATTGCCTGCATGGCAGACAGTACGTGTTGTCATATTTTTCTAAGATCTTGTCTACTGTAAAAGTTAATGCATTTCTTTTTATCCTTCTGAATTTCTCAGTGTGGTAATTGCTATGTATTTTTTAATTTAATTTTATTTTATTCTTCTAGATGAGAACCTTTAAGTTGTTCTGTCAGGATGTCCTTTGATGCCAGGTGCATATCAAATTTCTGGACACACACTTGGGTTAGAGACTCTAATAATACTTTGCACATTAACAAATGAATCATCTAGAAACCATATTATCAAATTTTCTTTGACAGCCTCAAATTCATTTGCTTGACATTAGCTTTTTATTTTTTTCTGAAAAGCTTGCATGATTTTTTCTTTTAATCTCCCCATTTGCAATGAAAGAAGGAAGAATTCAAACTTGCTGATGTTTCATTAATTTTTTTTTTCTATCTCTAACTTCTTACTAGAGATTTTGCAAGTTGTTTTTTAGCTCCATATCAAAATTTGAATTCTATAATTTTAAAGTTTTGGATACTCCTAAAGATTAAATATATAAACTCAAAGATAAGAACAGAACCAATCTGTGCTGTAAGGCTGTTTTTATATTTAAATTTTTTAGAGTTAAAAAAAATTTCTAAGTAAAGTTTCAATTGAAAAAAAAGCCTTTGAGGAAATCATGTTGACTGTCTTGCAATAGAAGTGGAGATGAGCTTAAAGAATTGTTGGGTCAGAGAAGGTGAAGGAAACTAGTTGTAATGATTGGGATGTTTTCTTCATAATACCTTTGTTTTGGATTTGTGATCAAAATAGTGTTAATTATACAGTGACATTTTAGCTATTGCTTTATACAAATGTTCAACAGGAAGAAGGAAGAATTTTCAGAGTCATGGAGTAGTGGGTATTATGTGTGATGGAGCCCCACTTCCCTGGAGATAACTGAATACCTCCCTGCCAATGGAAAGTAGTGAATGAATTCCTTGTTCTGTTTTGGTTGCATGAGCACCTTGCACACCTTAGACTTCTCTTACTGAACTGTCTTTATCCTTGCCATGTGAAAGAGGGAAGACAAGAATGTCATGCTTTAAACTTTGATTTCCTATTATCTGCAAGGATAGGGGTATTGTTTGTGTCTTTCCTTTCTCCTCTATTTATTCTTGTACAACTGCAATGCCATTTCCTTCTCAAAGAACCAGACAATGGCTGCAGTTGAGTGCACTATGATGTGCTGAATATTCTGCATTGTCTTTTCTGTGAAGGTTCACAGTCTCAGAGTCAAGTGGATTACTAGACTTGCTTTTAAGAATGAATTTTGTCTTGTGTAACCTTGATGAATGCAACAATTTCAGAATTTTGATATTTTTATTTTCCATACTTCTCTGATAGCTTGTGACCTGTTTCCTCAAACTTGCTGGCAGGACTTCAGCTGGAGTACTTAAACAATGCCCTTCATTTCCCTCCCTGTGTGTTCAGTAGTTTTCCAGGTTTACTGACTTGTGTTCTCAAGGTTTTGAATCTGACTTGGGGATGCTTTGTTGAACATTTTATAGAAGTCATCAATGGATATTCATTCATGGATATACACTTTGTTTCTTGCCACAACAGCTGCAGCAGAGGAAATGGAAAAATCAAAGTAGTCAGTATTCCTCTAGAAAGACAGCTAATTGCTCAGGTCCAGTAAAAAGTGTAGAAACAGGAATGAGGTCATGATCTGGTAAAGAGTGAAACCAGTAGCAGACCTAGAACCATTTATTGAATACAGCTTGATACATTAAGACTCCATTCCCACCAATGCCCTGCAGAAGTACAAATAGCAAAGATAAGAGTAATTGTAACCTACTGAGGGCAAACTGAGTTTCAGATATATGAGTGTCCCTTGATAGCTGCAATTATATCTACACAATACTTCAATTGTGGGTAGAGCCACCTGACACCACTGTTTCTCTAGGGTATAAATTCTTTAATTGCATACATGACTAGAAGTGTGAATTAACCTGCATAAATGTGAGATAATTGGAGAGTCTAAAAGGAAAAGTCACACACAGCACACATTTTTTTTTCCAAAAACTAGTTCTTTCTCAGTCAGTAAACCAACCCATCATACTCATTTTATGTGTGACTGCTCTTCTGAGTATGTTGAAAATCTGCCTTGTGCTTAATTCCTGATTTTTCTATGGTTCTCTATTCTGTCATCACCTGAACCAGGAAATACTACCTTCATTTCTTCTTGTGAAAGCTACTTTCCCTCCACATGTTTAACATAAGATTCAGTATTATAAGGAAATTAATCATTATTCTAATCAGTTTGCTAGTGTCTACCTGATCCCTTTGGAGTCATATATACTTCCAAGATAGCCTCTTCTCTCTTTAAGCCAATCTTCCTTCATAACTTATGCACTCAGACCCTTAATCATTTTGCATGGCCTTTGCTGTGCCTTTTCATTATCAGCAATGTCCTTCCTATAATAAGTAGAGTTGATTCAGGTGATAATCATTAGATATGCTGTCTCCTCCAAATACCAAATGTTATTGCAATATTCAGAGGAATTTCAGTGAATGTGGTGTGGGGAGGTGAAAGTGAGAGAGATAGGCATCTAATTTTCCAAACATAAGTGTAATTTGGTTTCTGATGACTGAATATCAGTTTACATAGTTGTGAATCAGCTGTCATGCTTGACTGTATACTGTGCTAGCTCCATGTCTGATGGTGTCCTTTTCAACACTTTCCCTTCACCATAATCTAATAGAAGGGAGCAAATTCCGTGTTTGCTTGTGACACAGTGATGTGAGTTGATGAGGTCCCTTTTGCACTTCCAAACAGATCACAGTTCACTGTTTCAGGAGACATGCAAGGTACTGACAACAGATTTTGCAGATGCTGACTTTTCCTTGATGGTGGTCTTGATCTCAATTTGGCCCTGAATTTCTTAAACAGGAAGATCAATGCTAACAATATGTGGTCAAATTATGGCCATTGTAATTCCGATGACCTTAAAGGGCCATTCAACAGGTAAATTAGAAGGAAATTTGTCTTAAGGAGACCAGAAGTGCACAATACTCCTAATGCAGCCTCATTACTGCCCTATATAAAACAGAAAAAGACATTGATTATATATACAATGTAAATCCCAAGGCCTTTTCTGCTGCTGCCAAACACCGTAGAGAAGGATTTACTGCATTATCCATTATCACATCCAAGTCTGTTCTTGGTTTGCATTGTGCTTCATTTTAGGCTATAGTCTCTGTGGATAGTTTTGATCCTCCCTTCTCTCATTATTTTATACTTCTCCGTGCTGAACTGCATAAGCCAATTATCAGACCATAAACCTCATCTATCCAAAAAATTTGGAATGTGTATGCTCTGTGCCTTTGTGGCTGATGCTCTCCTCCTATTTTGTGCCATTATCAAATTAAGGCATATTTTAAATATTGTTGTACACCACCACCACCCCCCCCGAGTCCCTTTCAAAGTAATTCTTAATTAGATAATGATTAATTAGGTGTTTGTAAAGTACTTTGAAAAAACAAAGTGCTATAGAAGTGCAAAGCATTATTATTAATATGCATCATTGTCAGTGTTATTAATACTGAGCTTTGCTGCGGCAACCCGCAGTGTTTGTCATCCTGAATTGTCTGCTCTCTTCCAGCACAAACCATTTCCTCTTTACAAACCAGCTTTTAATCCAATTCAGCACATTTAACCATCCTAATGTGCTCCCTGACTTAGTAAAGAAATCTCTCTGTAGTGTCATGTGGCACCAGAAGCAGTTGTGAAATGCAGACAGATTATATGACCATCCTTTTCTCCTGCATGAACAATCCAGCAATGTGTTCAAAGAATCCAAGCCAAATTGGCAAGCATGCTATTCTTTTTAAGAATCCATGTAGTATCACCCTTGCTGGGGGGTCTCACTATATTGTGAGTACCCCTGTTGTGCAGGCAAAAATGCAGAGAACAAGACTGCTGACCTCGTCAGATGAAGCTCGGCAGGAATGCAGGAGGTTGTCTTGCTTAGTTTCAGGTGGTGAATTAAAAGAGGGAAAAGAAGGAAGGCACATTTAAAAGGGACAAGGAACTTTTCTATGATAATACCCTGCTCCACTCCAAGCATACAGAGCTTATAGAGGTGCTGAGTTTAAAAAAAACCCATTCTGCTAAAAGGCAGTAAAACAGCCTTAAGCCTAAAGCTATCTAAACTGTAAGTAGCCTTTTCAGCTGAAAATTATGCCTTCAGTTAAAACAACTGATGCAAATACACTCACTTGGCAGTCTCTGCTCATCTACATCTGTTAGAACAGTGTGAGATCTGCTTGCCTGTTGGTCAGAGCCCTGCTCCAGCATACAGGTTCCAGGCAATTATAAGTTTACATGGGCAGACTTGAAAACACTGTAGAAAAATTCGCTTTTCTTCAGGAAGTCCCCTCTCTGTGCCAGCTGAACAACATTGGCAACATATGCCAGCTACAGTCAATTACACTAGCTTATACTAATATGACATGCAGAAGAAAAGGCAGATGAAGAGTCCATAGCTCTTATTGGCTGCCAAAAAGAAAAGCTGTATTGCCCTAGGTGCTGCAAAGCCCATAAAGACCACATTGGGGTATAAGCACTAGAGCCAGATGGAAGGAAGAAATATTGAAATGGTCAATAAAAGAAACTGAAATTTGGACCTTGTCCCAAGAAATAGCCAGCTGTCTGCCAGCACAGAGTTCTGTGGTAGGCAGCAATGGCCCAACAGTACAGGGAGGTAAAAAACAAGATCTATAGCCTTTATATCTAGGAGAGGAACCTGAATGGGGGTGTGCATAGTGGAGTTATAGCTTTGTGTAGCACATTAACCATCTGACTTCTAGTCCGCAGTCAAAGCTGAGATGAAAATCAATAGGAAAGACCCCCTATAGCTACATGAGCCAAAGCAAATAATGCTGGGTACATTTTCTGTAATGAAAGTTGGGTTTTTGTAATGCTGCTGACCTTCCTAAGGCTAAATATGTAATCAGTGATTCTGTTGTTTTCTCTGTTTCTTTCATTTGTCCTAGTACATGTCAGATTCTGCAGAACTTTGTTCCCTATATTTAATAGTCACATTAACACTTGATGGGTTTTAGAAGACATTTTTAAAGACACAGAAGCTTGTGAAAAGGTGCTAGAAGCAGCCTTCGAATAAACTAGTATATATCAACATGTGAAAACAAATAAAAATCATCTAACATAGATGTTCCAGGAAAATTAACATCTGTAGCATAGTATACAACTCCAGACTGTGTATTCATAGTTTCAGGAGTTTCACATTGTAACATCTAAGGAAGGAACCCGGGCTTGGCTGCTGGTTTTCATTTGTGTTTGTTTCTCATTACAATTTAAAAAGAAAATTCCCGTCCTGGACCTTCTCAATAAAGATATAATGTTATTTTGAAGACTTAACTGGTTGTGTAGAATTTCAATAAGACACATCTCTCTCATCTTTTAGTGCAGATGAATGGTGATGATGAAACTAGCTGAACTTCTAACCACTAAAAGCTTATCTGATCTGTTTCCTACAAACGTGTCTTCCATATTTGTTTAAAATTGTGCCATAGAAAGAGAACAAATTGCTCCTGCAATTACAGTAGATTGCATTATTTTCTTCCAGAAGGAGCGAACATCACAGAAGAGATGTGCTCAAGCCAAACATTGTATCTGGGGTAGTCACAGCAGCACAGCCTCCCTTTCTTCCTCTGCCATGATAAATTAAAAATTAAAAAATAATGAGAAAAAAAAAGGTTTAATGAAAAAGAGTTTTAAGCTGTGGAGATCTTAAATAAAAGCTGGCTGTAGCTATACTTCTCCATGCTACTAAAAATCAGCAGAGAAAAGGTGCACAATGCCAGATGCATCAACCTGTCCAACTTATGGGGGTCTTGCAACCCACTAAGACAACTGTGTGAGAGATGTGCATAGAGCATCATGAAGGGTTATGCACATGCAAATCCACCATAGCATCTTTAATAAATCATGCTCTGTATATGTCCAGCTTTATTTCTTCAATTTTATAGGCTACTTTCTGCTCTGTATCTACATAGGTAACCACCTTCTGGTGTTTTCTTATGCTCCTAGGGGAGGGAGATAGAACTAGGGCTAGGATTTCAGAGGGGCAGAGAACCTAGGAATCCAAAGGATATACACTTTTACCGAGTCCTCAGTTAAAGTTACTCTCTGTTTATGCCCCCCTCTGACACCATAAAGGGACCAGAGGGAACCCATCTAAGTGTTGTTGGCAATACACACCAAAGCAGAAAAGTATCCCTGTCCCTGTTTTATTCAGTGGTTTAGAAATCTATCACATGAGTATCTATCTACTTTGTTAGAACTACAGAGCCTCCAGGCTCACTCAGAAATTCTGGTATCTGTTTACAAGAATACAAGGAAATTCAGACCAATGGAGTCACACAGGAGTTCAAAGACACCTCTTAAGAATTGTGGGGCCATCCCTACAAGAATTTTATATCCTTTGGTAAAATCTTTCCAAGTCTCACTTGCACTAATGTATTAAGTGTGGATGGTGAGCATAGCAGCACCAAGCTGGTATGGGACACATATATGCCATACAGAAGCACAATTATCATCAAAAGGATGTTTACAAATATATTAGAAGGTCCCCACAGCCTGTACTCCAGGTTGTATTTTGAGATGTGATTGGTGAGACCTCACTATGAGTGTGCACATCAGCCCTACTTTTTATGATGACATTGGTCAAAGTAGATTTAGGACTTTGAAAAACAAGTCCAGGAAATATGCTGCAGATTTCTTGCACATTTGTGTAGCTCTTGCAGATTTTGCTGGCTATTCCTAAACTTGCAGAGACAGCTGTATGACTACTCAGGCTGAGAGTGAAAGATTCAAGATCCTTTGTGAGGTAACAGACAGCTTTTCTGATTTTCAATAACAGCAAAATAGTCTTATCTTGTTAGTATTCAGCTGAAGAAATAACAAATAACATATAGTGTTCTTTTTTTTCCTGCATGTTACTTTTCTCTTAACCTTGCTTTGTGTTGTATCACCTCCCCAGCAATATTGTCCGTTGCAGTATTTTCCAATGATATCCAAACAAGTAAAAACCATAAGAATCACTATGGCTTGAAAGTGTCTAAAATAATATAGGGTTGTGTTTCAAGTCAGCAGAGTGATGTTTTCATAGCAGGAAAATAAGTGTTGCATGTTCTAGTTTGTAGCATGAGGTCATGTGGAAACGTCTGAGGATGCAAAGTCTGCAGGGGACAGATGGCAAAGCCTGAAAGGAAAAGGAGCCAAACTTGATACAGTTTTGATCTTATTGCCTACAAAGATATTTTGTCTTCTACATTAGACTCTGATGAATGTCTGTGCACTATATTTTGGCTGACAAAAATGTGGCAAGAGTTAAAAGCTCTGGACAATAAAATACTAGTGCTTAAGCTTGGACCCTGTTTTTCTGTCTTCAGTTATTTCCAGTAGCAGTAAAAGCAGCAATAATAGCTATTATAATATGAAGTATAGCAGTGGAAATCATTCTGCTCTCTTGGGATTAGTACCTTTGGGATTTTCTTCAATAATGCCCTTGAATTTAGACGAACATTTTGGAACTTGAAGCTAAAACTGAAAATCCACATTTATCTCCTTAAATAATCAAAGGTTATGTGCCTGGATCTGCACCACTGACTTTGGGCAAATATTAAGGTCACTATGAATTAATTGAACTCAATATATTTAAAAACAAGGTGAGCCCTTTATTTGAATAAAGTGAATTTAAGAAGGGATGATTAGCTGTTAATTTTTTTTTCTGACTCATATTCAACAGCTACTCTTCAATTACTTCTTTCAGACATTAAAGAAAACATTCCTTCTGAAATAAGAATACAAGGAAAGAAGAATTAAGCTCTGGGATCACAGCTGGTATTTCTGAGTCAGATAATATAACTGGGTTCATTAGATGTGAAGTATGAGGTATAGATATGATACAGTGTCTCTTGAAGGAAAAGGGTTTCCTGCTGCCGTCTTGAACTTTTGGGCTAAGATGAGGGGAAAAAAATTCCTTCACCACTGAATAAGAGCATACATATGGATAGGTCTTATTCTATAGGAACTTGGTTGTCACATTAATTTCACTGACTCTAAGTTTTGAAATGTCCACAATATACCAAGTATTTTTCCTTAGACTCCATTTAGCATCTCTTTGAACAGTACATTCAATGGTTTATTCTAAGTTCTCTTTTTAAAGGTATGAAGGTTTTTTTGCTTTGTTAAATCACAAAGATATGGATTTAATGACAAACGTGTCACAGAAGATGTGAGTTGTTTGGCTTAGAAGAAAGCCTGATTAGACTAATTTTTCCGACCCTTTTGACCTATTCTAATTGCTACCCAAACAGTAAACAAAAAACACATTAGCACACAAAATTTATGGATAAAATAATTATCAAGCACAGCACCCATCCCACAATATTCTTCAAAACACCCCAGAAATAACATTACTGAGACCAACTTAATGGAAGAAGAATAAATGAGTAAATTATTGTGAGAAAAAAAATCATAATAGTTCCCTAAATTCTCATTACCCAGTTTAATATCATGACTATTTCCTCTGTTGGTTGGGATTCTACATGGTACTGTTTCTCATTCTGTGGCAAAACCACTTTCATAAACAGGCCTTCTTGCATAGATAAGAAGAACATCTAGATTTGTAGACACCAAGGATACAATCTGAATGCTCTATCTGAATGGGGTAACACAATTTCAGATAATAGGATTGCCTTCATCTCAGTTAACTTCATCCATCCAGAAATTAGATGTCTGTTCAGAGTTAATTGTCTAGCCTCTTTCTGTTGCCATTGTAGCTAGAGAGAAAGCAGAAGGAACCTGCAGGCAGTTAAAATTTTTTTTTGATAATGTACCACTTGAAAATTACTAATTAAACTGAAAAAAAGTGATTTATTTTTGAGATATTCAAGTTTGGTTGTACTGAAGGAGAATGCAGTGGTTGGTCTCAAGAGAAATTGCTGTTGACATTTCCCATAGACTGGTATTCAGGTTCATCTTAGTAATATTTTAACTAATGTGGTCTGTAAAAAAATTCAGAGGTTCTTTAAAATGGGGTGATGAAAAAAAGGAAGTGTTGGAATGCTGAAGAAGATAAAAATCCATCAGAAAGGTCTGTCTGATCTTGAGACTTTTTTTGCAGTAGAAATGATCTAACTATGAGTGTATGATGTAAATTAAAATTAAAATCTCCTGAAACTTCCAGATAGAATTTTTTTCTGAATAGTAGAGATCTGTCACCAGAGGAAAGGAAGGTCCTGGAAGCACAAGATGATTTCAGAATGACTGAATGACTGTGGATGTGTGATGAATCCATCAAAAAGTTAAGTATATTTGTTGGATGAATCAGGAGAAATGTTTCCAGATATGTCAGAGAAGTATATTGACATTGAAAAATATGAAGTTTCACCTGGAATTTTAGTCTGTACTATATTTGATCAAAATAAAGGTTACATCCACACTCAAAAGAAACTAAAACTGAAGCCCAAAGTTTTTTAAAAGACAAATAAATTCACATGAAGCCTAGATAAATTTAATCTAGATGTGAACAGAAAGATTTTAACCACCAGGGACTTAGGTTCGGAAGTAGCCTTCCCATAGGAGCAATGAGAATAAAAATGAGAAATAATTTTATAATGGAATGTATTACATTTTTAATGAGGTTATATGACATGGCCACCTGAACAGAAAGATGTTTCAGATCTTCAGAGATCTCTTCCACTTCTCTATGTTTATGTCCCTAGATGCTTTTGTAGGCTTAGCTTTGCTTCACTGGAAGAAGTGGCAATATTTTAAATGTCTTAGACTACTTTTCCCACACAGGAAAGAAACACTGGAGATTTCTCTTGACAAACAGACTGAGTTCAGCATGGCTAAAAATAGGTGTTTGTCAGATAGGTCATCTGTATCTTCTGTGGAAAGAGGTACTCTAAGGAAAAAAAGTAATTGGGTAGAAGCATTTGATTTTAAAAATTAAAAAAGCCAAGGTGTGAGTTACATAGTGGATATAGTTGAATTTACCCTCTCTTATACTAAATTTCTGTTCACTTTTTAGCATCATCAGCATAATAATTTTTGAAATAAATTTAGAAAACCCAGAGTTTGAAAGAGGAAGGATTTTCTTCCACCTACAGCCTCCTTTTGGAAGGTAGTACAGGAAGGTCAAGGAGACCTAATACAGCTACTGGAAGATTAGGAATTTATTTTGATACAAATCTTGTCTTTGCTGTACCATTTAATATATTTTATCTAAACTATAGAAAATAATTAATTTTTTGTGATGAAGCATATAAGACTAAGCCCTTAGTGTCTGGTAACATATGAAAAGGAAGAAACAGCACATGAAAAGGAAGAAAACAGTATTTCTTGCAAATATTTTAAACTATGAGAGTTCCAACTAGCCAGAAGTTCCACAAGGCAATTGCATAAATAAACAATTGCCTTCTAAAGTATGGCTTAAGTAATTCAATTGAGCTGTGGGAAATCCAGTCCAAGTTTTGTGCTAATGAGGAAGTGTCATAAATATTCACATATTCTTACCATTAGCCTTAAAATTTACTACCTACAGGTATAGAGATAGATGAAGACTTCTATACTTAAAGTTTTGTTGCAGAGTAATGAAGAAGAAAAGAAGTAAAATGAGCTTACCAAGCTACATTTTTAGTGAAAAGCCAGTAGCAGCAGTCCTGCAGGAACATCATTGATCTTGGGTGGACAAACTAAGAATGTCAGAAATAGAGCAATGTAAAAAGTAGAGCAGTGGAAACATACAGTGAATGGATCTGCTGGCAGGATATACTGTTACTGTGATAGAAACACTGAGGGTGTCTATTTATTATTTGTATATGATATCATGAGGAGTCAATTCACAGAAATTAAATTTACCAAGACCAGAAAAGTATTTTATTTCTGCATCTCTACTGCTGAGGCCAGCAACTCAAATAATAATTTTGCCTTGACCCTGAAAAGTCTGCAAATGGTTTATGAATGGGAATTATACAGACTCCCTGTTTTGCATGAACATTCACTCCCTTTGTTTGTACACACAAAAAATGGTGATGGACTATCATTACCCAAATTGATAGCAGCTGTGCTTACTAAAAAAAATGTTTTTCTCAAATCTGTTGACATGTCAGTGGTAATAAAAAAAACTAAAATATGTCATATGGTACACTGAAACTCCTGAATTACTTGTCACAGCCCATTTAAATGTGTAGTGCATTCAACCCAAGAAATCTTCTGTAAAATTAATGTATTTGCTAGACCCTTTAGTACAGATTCTACTATTCTCAGGGGAGATATTTTGAAGATACCCTTAAAAATCTAAATATTTAACATCCCTTGCATAGTTTAATTGGAAGTTTTCTTTTTGTTTGCTTTTAATTCAATTTAATTTTTTAATTTTATGTTGTCCACCATTCTGTTGCTTGGAACCAAACTAATATAAACTAACCAGGGACCAATCCATGAACTCTGAAGTACCATATGACTACAAATTTATTTATACTGTATTTTTCAGGAGAAAATAAATAAGCTCTTCTTGCAGTCAAAACCGACTGGAACCCATGTGAGCAAAGCATTGGGTCAGGTCCTAGCTAATAAGCTCTGCTGAGTAACTGGGTCTATTAAGTGCTGATAGCTTCTGTGTGGTGTCAGGCTAATCACAGCTGAGGCTTCAGTAGCTGCTATGAGCTCCTTCTCAGAGGCCACCTGCAAAATATCACACCCTACAATAAAAAGCACCCAGCATTGCTTGTGATTATCTGCAATGAAGATTTTGTTTACTATGGGTTGATAGGATTTTTTTAGCTTGTATTTCTGAAGCTAGTAGTCACAGTCTAGTAAACGTGATATCTATCTCACTTCATCCAAGGGTCTTAAGTTTCTTGTGAGATGCTGACTTCAAAGGCAAAAAGCAACTGGGGGAGAGGGTTTTTTTCGGGTCACTTTGCAGTACTACAGAAAGTGTAGAACTCCTCTGAGGTTCAAAAAATTTGCATTTTCTGAAGAAATCAGTGTCTACTTAATAGGAAAAGTCCTGCCATGCTTGGGTGTCATTTGCAGCATCTCCACTTTGATTATACGGTGCGTTCCGACAGCAAGTGCATTTGAGACCTCCCTAATGATGGTACAAACACAGGCAATGGATGCTCAGGGGAGTTTACTGTCCAAGTTGAACAGACAATGAGACATCAGGGACATGAAATAACTTGTTGAGGAACTGGGCCAGATTTAATGCACGTCTTCTAAACCTTTGTACAGCAACTTGTATTGTGCATCACCTTGCCTTCTGATCTCGATGAAAAGCAAATGAGAACATAAAATAAAGTTATGTAGATAAGACAAATTATAAAATGAAGAGATCAGGGACAGTCAAAAGCTACTGGAAACATAAGTTCAACAAGGAGAGCACTGTGGAAATCCTGAAGGTCACAAGCAACAGCAGAAAGAGAAGGGAAATATATTGTAAGATGGGAAATAGTTTGTGTGTCTCCTACTTTGAGAACCTGACTCTGCCCTTTCAGAAGTTTAAAACCTCAAATAGCACAAGATACCATAAAGCTGATTTCACTAGCCATATGGTGATGTTTGGGACAAGGCCTCCCTCCAGAGGCCTGGAAACTGACTCCCTGGTCCTGGAGCAAAATGGGAAGATAAAGTCACTTGTTACCCAATTTCTATGGTGACAGAAATCTCCCCTTTTTTAGGGGACTGAAACTCCTAGCTGTCAATTTATGCTCCATTTGAGGCTGACATCACTTCCAATGGTACATGGAAAAATAAGTAGCTCACTTCAGAAAGAGTGATATGAACAATTCAAGAGAGTGACATTTTCTTTCTCCACATAACTGAAAAAAGAAAAGAGGGGTTTTGAAGGAAGGGGTCTGAAGAGAGAGGCTACCTATTTCTGTGAAGACAGTACAGAGTGTACAGATATATGGAGAAAGTATAATTGTCAGTCACTTTCCCACAAAGGATATTTTATGCAGCAATAAATGAGACAAACAGGCACTGAATGGGGCTTTATGGGAAGCAGTTTTGGCTCAGTTGTACCTCTGCCTCTCAGGGCTTCTCCCATGAGTCACTCAGCTGATGAATTTGTTCAGCAGAGATGGCAGTTTCTAGAAAAGAAGAAACAGCTCTCCAAAGACTCAGCAGTTTAGTTTAAATACATTTCCTCTGCCACGCCTGCTCCACACTGAGCTCCTGTTTCTCTCTGCAGCTGTTGCCTGTTTCACAAATACCCTCTCCTTCATCTTAATCACCCCCATCATTCCTTGGAGGCAGCTGGAATGAACCACCATCTTCTCTTCCCAGCTATGTGATGGAAAAGATACAAGGCTTTTGAAGCTCACAGAATTTCATCTGAATCCAGAAGAAAAACAAGACTGTTATTTATGATTCAGAAGTATTCAGAAATTTCTTGAGGTTCAGAAAGTCTTATATCTCCCTTGAGGTTGAGGTTGCCCTCTAGTGTGACTGGCGTGGTTTCTTGGTTGATGCAGCCTCGTCTCCCTGAGATGGTTCTGCATGATCCCTCGATAGAGCACTAATTCTAAGGAAGATGGCACAGAACAACTCACGCTGCCTTTGCCCAGAGCTTGCTTGAATCTGAAATCAATGCAACTGCCTGATCATGGATACTTTTTGTCTTGTGCTGGCAGCAGTCTGAGCAGCTCTGCACTGCTTTCTGTAATCTGTTATAAGAACCGTTTGTTTCCCCCCTTTTTAAAGCAGAGATAATGTTACTTTCAAAACATGCTGCTGGGATGCAAATTCAAGGTAATATTGCAATTTTTCTAATGGCTTCCTTTCAAACTCTGAAGCAGGGTCACGTGAAATAGTTCTTCAGATGAATTGTGGAATTTCAGCCTATTTTTGTGACTGACAAACACTAATCCCTCACACTACAATGTATGATTTTCCCATTTACTCTTTACATGGCATTTGATGAAGTAAGCTATTAAATAATAATTGCTGTAGTGAAGGGCAGCGTATTTGCCCACTTCTAGAGATTTCTAAAACAGTAATACACAAAGCTATTGCCACAGCTGTCTCAGATGTGCCTGCGCTGTGTATGGCATGTACTTGATGCTTTAATTAAACCCATTTTCATTTAGTCAGCACTAAGAGAAAAAAAAAAAAGTAAAAACCAAAATTGCTTTTTGCACCAGATTGGTTATTTAATTGGGATGGGGAAAATGAAGAAGCAGAGGAAGAACAAGTGAGTTGTCCCCAGCAGGAGACTGAGAATAAGGACATTGTGCTTGGAAAATGTTTGATATCAATCATTGTCTTGAAATTAACCTTTAATGCTACTCACTGAATTTTTGCTACGTGCTGGTAGTGGGATCTGCAGATGCTGTTGGAGTTACACAGCTGAGGTATGATGAAGTAATTTCTTCATGAGTAGTAACTTCCACTGGGACTTGGATAGCTAAACAGTTTTCCCTAGAGGTCATCAGCTGCAACTGAGCACATTAAAATGAGAGAACAGTTCAGTGGTGTTCTATTCAGTACATAGGTGTCTCCATCTACATGCTGATAATGGAGATTTAGGCTTTTTGTGCCATGAAAACAATCCATGATGCTGAGAAACCACCTACTGTCAAAGACTACAAGCCTCCAGCTCTCTAATTCTGGCTGGAGAGAGGACATTATTTTCATAGGATTGTCTCCATTTTGAAAAAAAAGAAAAGAAAAGAAAAATCATAATAAAGAAGAGACAAGAAACTAGGCATCTCTCACAGAAAATGATTCCCACATTGGCATACCTTTATGTTGGTCAAGGGAAGCCCAAATTCTCCAATACCAGGTGAAATGGTTTCAAGAGGCGAGGCTGAGAGAATATTCTGTTTGCTGGCAATTAATGCAATGTGATGACAGAAGCTCATGAGAATCATAATCACAAGCACCATGACAAGCACTTTCAATCTCTGGTATAATCTAACCTGGGAGGCTAAAATCTAATATCTTTAAAAGAGAAAAATTGTGAGGCTTCCCTGGGTTGGAATGAAAACAGATGCTATTACTATTCTGCCTAGAATTCTGCTGGAAGAATACATGCTTTACAATGTCTGTAAAAATAAGGTTCTTCATTAAATTTCTAGAAATTTCAAGTTCATAATGATTTGTCTGGACTCTGTAAATGTTAAACCACCTCACCATTAAAAGGACACTTTCCCTGCACAGACAGATGGTTGGAGAAACTTCCTCTGCTGAACATGCTGTGCAGGTACATAGACCTTGCAGCACTGAGTAGTTAAAGTAACAATGTCATCATAGATATGATTATGTAAGGATATAATCAACTAAATTTTTGTAGGAAAGATAATACTGTTTATGAGCAGGAAACTTCAAGCTAAGTATGCGATCAGGGACCACTGAAGTTAACTTTATCATGTTCAGTAGCTATCATGACTTATTTTCCTGCTCTGCCAAGATACCAACTTCTTTTTCTCACAATTGTTTTAACTGGTTTGTAAAAATCAATTTAAACTCAAAGCAGTTGTTCTCTACCTGTATTTAGCTGGAAGGAAGGTTTCTGTAGTTCAAAGCCAAAAAAGCTTAGAGTGCTTTAAAACATTTTTTTTCCCCCAACTACTGCAGTTGATAAATTTAAAACACCAACTAAAAAAACCTCTCCTTGCAAACTATGCCTAATTTTCTTTTTTTTTTTTTCTTCCCCAATAACTGTTCCCATGCACCACTTTAAAAAGAAGAGTGAAAATGCGTTTTACTGCCCTGAAATTAAGGTCAAAAGCAGTCTCACACTTTCTCCATTGACAGACTCATCTTACTAACACTGACCCTGAAGAATCAAACCATTTCTGAAATGTATTGTTCACAGATCTTCTAGAGAAGAGATGAGACCTACTCTGTAACTGCTGTAACTGCTGTGGTTGAGACTATGTGCAGCTGTTGTGGTTTGCACAAATAGATTATGAAGCATATTACAGGCATGGACTTGAGAATTTTGTTAAGTCAAAGTGCTAATTACATTTTTAAATTGTTTTCTAAGTCAGTGTCTTCAAGCTGAATGACAGTGGAAGAAGTGCTCAGCAAGTTGTAGGAACACAATTTTGTACTATCTTAAAAGAGACTCAGTCGTTTTATTACTAAAGCATTTTCTCCTTTCAATTAATTGATTAAAAACTCATCCATCCCACTTTCCCTACCAGCTATACTACTACTATCTCACACTTGTTAAGGCTGTATGTTTGTATATATGTAACCTTTCTCCAAAGAATAATGGAATGGTTTGGGCTGGAAGGACCTTAAAGATCATCTAGGACCAACCCCTCTGCCATGGGCAGAGACATCCTGCACTAGATCAGGTTGCTCAGAGTCTCAGCACCTCTCTAGGCAACAAGTGTCTCACCATTCTCATGCTGAACGCTCAAGTCTTTACATTCTTCCCGAATGGTTTGCCTCTAGGCAGGTTTAACATACCCCTTTCCTCTGCCCCACACCAACCTTTTTCCAGCCCATTTTCCCCCAAATCCCACACACCAGGGCTCCACTGGAGACTCCTCCCCTCCCCAGCTGTTCCAAATCACTCTCCTCTCCTATTCAACACCAGTGGGGAAGGGCAGCAGTCACTGTTTGCCCCCTCTGTGGGGCCTGAGGGATGCTCCTCCTGGTGTCTCTGCTGCAGGACATCACTGGTGAGTTGCATTTTCCAAGGGGCCATGGTGGGAGGAGAAAGGCCGGGGGGCCTGCTGGCCCCCCGCCTGGTTAGGCAGGGGGAGGGGGATGGTTTTGTGTTTCTGTTTCTTGCCTTAATGTTTGTGCTTCATTGGGTGCTATTAGACCTGATGGTCTTGCAACAGGGCCCAGAGCAGCCGTGCCTGGTCTGCTCTTCTCTTGAAGGACTTTTTTTTAATGACTTTTCAGGATGTGGTTCTTATTTTAAGGGTGGGAGTATTATTCCTTTAAAGCATAGATAGTATTCTGCAGAGAAATGAGAGTTGTATTTTAGTTTAGTATTCAGATAAAGCAAATATGTTGTAAATTTTGCATTAATCTGAAAGTGAGCGTAACTTCCAATTAACTGACTCTGTGGAAAGAAGAACAGTGGAAAGGAGAGACTCGCTCCATTCCTTGCTTCACTGAATAGGTACTTTACAGTCAATAGAACTGGAGAGATTGAGAAAAATCCCAATCTCAACTCTGACTTGTACTTAATCAGGAAGGTGGTAACCAGGAGTGCTCATTGATTCAGAACAGGAGGCATTTTAATGGGTGCCTTAGTAGTGTGGTCGAGCATATAAAGAAAACTTAATTCAACACTTACGGACCTTGTGAAAGACAGTGGCTAGTCTGGTCTGTAAAGGCAAAACATTTAGAGAAAATTTAAATGAACCATATTGACACTTTCAGAAAACAATGTTTTTTTAGCTGAAGAGGAACCATTTGCTAAATTAATGTTAGGTTTCAGGACAGTTGAAACTCCTTTTTTTGTGATTCGTATATCCAAACTACTGCTCAGACATTCTTCTAAGTTTAAGAGAAACACTTTTCCCTGAACTCTTTCTAGTTCTATTGATTGCCAGTGCCATTCACAAACTCTCACTCACCAGTGATCCAAATGAGGGATTTTTGACTCTGTGATTCTATCCAATGTACTTGTGAAAGGTGATGTCTTCCCCAAAAAGAGCTTAAGATTTTATCTGGGAGTTCAGGAAAAAGGTAGTGCAGATAGATAACAGTAAAAGCAACAAAAGATGATTAGTTGTAGCTTAATACACAGTGATTGAAACACAGGAGGTTTTTTTTCACATGTCAGAATGTATCCCTGTAGAGGTGACTTTAAAAGACACAATTGCTCTGTACACAGAATCATGGAAGGGGCCTCCCATTGCCAGAACCACCACCAGTCCATGCCCCTCAGCACCCTGTCTGCTATATTTTTAAATACCTTTGGGGACAGTGATTCCACCTCTTCCCTGATGGTCTGTTGCCAGGTTTGATAACCCTTTCAGTGAAAAAACTTGTTTCCAGATAGCCAGTCTAAGTCTTCCCAGATGCAACGTGAGGCTGTTTCCTCTTGTAGCATTGCTTTTTACTTGGAAGAAGAGACCAGCCTATAGTTCTACTTGATTTCAGACCTCTGACTCTGAAATGTTCACATTTCCTGGATAGTCTTAGCCAGGTTTGTCCTCTCTCCAGCTCTAGAGATAGAGAGTGGAGCAAGCCCTTGGCAGGATGGTGTGTTCTGTGGTAGAGCTGGGGCTGCCAGTGGAAAGAGGGGCAGCCCAGAGAGGATGGATGGGGAGGAGATGGAGCCAGAGCTTACTATTAGAAGTGCACTGCCTCATCAATCATAGGCTTCAAAAGAACGGAAAATAAGCTCTTGTGCATCTTTTATGATCTATATAAGCTCCAAAGCACCACAAAGGTATAGGATGTGATCATAAAATCACAATATAAATACATATTCCTAGATGCTAGGCTTTATTTTTTTGTTTCTCTTTGTGTATCTGTGCAAAACTGTTTCCTGACATAAAAGTTTTATTTGTTTTTAAATTACATTCTTAGAAAACGGGCTTATTTCCAGCCTGTGAAGGGTGAGGAGCAGTATAGGAAAAAAAAAAGTACTTGAGTGAAATACTGTGATTCTGATGTGCTTGCTGCTGAACTACTATTTTGTAGTTTGGGGCATTATAGTATAAGAATTTTGTAGTACTTTAAAATAGAGATAAAGAAACCACTTCTATTACTATTGAGAAATGAACTATAATATGAATGCAGGATAAAAAAAACCTTACTAATCTATGGTAGCCTAGAATTAAGGGGAGGGAGGGGGAGATTTAAAATCTAAGTTATACAAACTATGTCAAGCCAAGTCATTTTTTTCAGCCATGCACAGATAATAGAGCGAAAGAAGTAAAAATGGAAATTTAAGAAGGAAAAAATAGCATTTGTAGGAGATGTGAGGAACCACTTTTATATTCAAAAGAACATAAATGTGTGAATTGGCCTACCAGGCAACACTGTTGCACTTAAACACTAGGGCTATTCAAGACACTATAAGGTAGTGTCTCAGAGGGATCATGGTGTTGAAAATGTAATGAGGCGTAACTTATCCCCAGAGATCTCTGATCTTATATTATATATGAAAGCTATTCTTGCAAAACAGTAGCTGAGCTTGCCTGCTGTCTTGCAGGAGCATGCAAAGGCAAATCCACATATGCTGTTTGTTTGGTGTTTTTTTTTTTCTTTTTCCTTTTAACACTGCTTATTTGTACCCTGAGACTGCCAGCTTTGCAGGGAATTTTTTTCTGGTGAAGCTTCTTGTGCAGTTTTGGCAGGAGGTTCAACAGGTTAAGAAGAATAGATGAAATCCTAAAAGGGAAGGTTAAGGCAATGCACACCTACATCTTTCTGATCATCCCACTACTGGGACTGGAGGCAGAATTTTGTGCAAAGAAAAATTCTGGTCTTCTTCAATGTAAAGAAGAGTCAAAGATATAGCAAAACACTATTCTTGTTAATGTGGCCTCCTGTGATTTCAATGCTGATTCTCCTCATGCTCTGACATGGTGATAAAGATGTAGCTTGTTAAGCTTTTCCTTTTTTGCTTGCGTCTTTGTTTTGTTTGGCTCAAGCTGTCTTTTTGGTTTTTCTTTCCCTTCATAGATCTGGAGGTTGAGTAGTCTGCTCTGCTTGTGTAGGAGGGGACAATTTCTTTTCTTTGAGGACAATTAATTTGGAGACAAGAAGTCAGATGGGGCAGAGAAAGAAGTCAAAGGGCAGGGAGAGGTGGTAAGAAGGTGTCTGGGAACACAGCAGAGTTGTATCCTGAGCCTGGAGAAGCAGAGGAATCTGTATCCTGACATTACTTTGCTGTTTAAAAAGAGGTTGTGGAGATGTGTATTTTTCTTTCTATTACCTGAGTTAGATGTAGGGTAGCTGCTCACTTCTGCTGCCTATACTATATCAAAGAAAGGATGTCTGTGCTCCATTGGGTTTAATTTATCTATGGATTGCTTTCCCCCCCTCAAAAAAAACCTTCAGATGTACTTAGTCTGCTCAACCAGTTAGTACTCAAAGTCCAGGTCGTAATGTGGCCTGCCTTTTCTGTATTAATTTCTACATGTCTAAGACTCAATGGGTTCATTGTAAGTGTCCTGTATGGATGGTGGAGGAAAGGTACCCCCGTTTAGTTGTAGCCTGCATTTAGCAGGGTCATTAATCTCCAGTACTCCATGAGGGAGGCCAAACAGCACCTGTACCACTTTTGATGGTACAAGTGGAAGAGTTTGGCCCTCTGTCTGGGGAGCACAGTCTGGACCTTTCTCTCTTTGGTGGGTTTTCAATGCAGAATTGCTAATTTTCAGCTCAGTGTCTTAACCACCACACTGCAGACCATCCTTGGGGAAAACAATTCCTGTCTCCTCTAATGTAAGAATGATTCAGACTCAGATCAATGGTCCATTAAGTTGGTTTTCTTATTTCAAAACCCCCCTGTAGTGACTGCTCAGGGAGAAGAGTAGGAATTCAGCACCTGTACAAAGCAGCCCCTTCCCTAATAGCTGGCTATGCTGCAAATAGCATCATAGAATCATAGAAAAAATGTGCTAAGGGTTTTCCTCAGCTTTTGCTTTCACACTACTGGATTTGTATACTTTAAAAATCTATTTTAAAAAATGTATTTATAGTAATTGCTCCCCTAGCATCCTGTGGCAAATAGGTCATAGTGTATTTGCATGCTATTTATAGGAAGCAACTCCATTTGCTCAAACTTGCTTAATCTTTTCAGTGGGACCTTTGTAATGTGCACTTAACCCTGTTCATCCATACAGTACCTGCCTTTCTTATCAATGTCTGAGTCAGCTCAGTTTGTTCTCATGGAAGAGACAATCCCTACTTCTAATTGCCTTTTTCTTTATCTTTCCAAATCCTGATAGTATCATTTTTGGGTTGGGGTGGCTGAAACTGTGCACTGCACTTGAGATGCAAACACAGCATGCGTTTACACGGTAGCATAAAAATGATTTCTGTTTCATTCCCTTTTCCTTTTCTAGTAATTCCTACAATTCTATTGCCTTTTTGACTGCTGCTGAGCACTGAGTTGATGTTTTCAGGGAACTATCCACAGTAACTCTAAGATCTCTTTCCTGAGTGGTAATGGCTTATTTACAGCCCATCATTGTGTACATATATTTAGGGTTATTTTTTCCCTATGTGCACTTAACAACATTGAATTTCATCTTCCATTTTATTGCCTATTCACTCGCTGCCATGAGCTCCTTCTGCAAGTCCTCGCTTTCAGCTTTAGGTTTAAGTATCCTGCATAATTTTGTATCATCCACAGCCTAATTTACCTCTCTATTTACCTCCTTTTCCAGATAATTTTTGAATATGCTGAATAGCACAGGTTCTCTAGTAATCTTTCTCCATTGTGAAGACTAACCTTTTATTCCTACCTTTTGTTTCCTATCTTATGCTGGGTATTAATTCATAAGAGGACCTTCCCTCTTACCCAGGCAGCTCAGTTTCTCTAAGAGGCTTTTGTGAAGGATCATGCTAATGGCTTTTGGAAATAGAAGAGTGCTGCACAGATTGGATCACTGTTTTCCACGTTCTTGTAGGCATCCACAAAGAACGCCTTCTGAAACACAGCTTTTCTATACAGAAATTGTTGACATTTCCCAGGCATGTCATATTTACTGCTGTCATATTTTTTTTTAGTTTTTTTTTTAGTTTTTAAAAAACATTCAAAAACTGTTACTGGTCAGTCATTCACCTTATCACTCTGAAATTCCAATTAAAGACAGCTTTTAGATTTGCCACATACTACTTCTCTGCTATGGAAAAATGATAAAGAGACTGACATAACTCTGCTATTAATTGAGAAATCTCACATTACAGGCCCTAGCAAACTAATAATATTCAATTTACTCATTTGTTATGAAACCTCTGCCATTGTCCAGACAGTCTGAGACAGTTCTTCAGGCTTATTTCCCATGCACTTCATCTGACCTTGTGCTTTCTGAATGGGATTTGACATCCATTGATCACCCACTAGAGATCACTAGCAAAATTTCCACTTCTGGTCTTTTTTATGATTAGCTTCTATGACTTCAACAAGTTGCTCTTCAAAATATTTTCTGCCTGTGTTATTACAATTCTATATTCAGTTTCTCAAGCCTTATATCCTTTTCTATTTTTTAAGTAGATACAAGTTCCATTTTTCTGAAAGGTTTTCACTTCTGATAAACTCCTTTACCATTTTACCCTGCTGAGGTTTTTGTTTTTATATCCATTTAGAGGTGGATTTTTGTTTGTGTATCACGAGCTTCTAGTGTATTAATTTAAAATACTCTCTAGTGCCACTTGCAAACAATTTCTGATATTCTGTGCTCCTGATGTTTTCATTACTAACTTCCCTTTCTTCAGTCCCCCTTTAAAAGTAAAGGTCACAAATTTCCTTTTTAATTTTTTGATTGATTTTTATTATTAACTGGTTTCTCTATTGTCTTGTATTGACGCAGGTTCTGGAAACAGATGGAAATTATTACTGTCATCTGAGTTTCTGGCTTCAGAAACCTGTAGTTTATGATTACTGCGAAAGTAATCTTTCAATTCCATGGGGTTCTTTGGTTGCTGTTTTGTGCTTTGGTTGGGTGTTTGCAGTTTTGGTTTTTATGTATATGCTGGATTATTGGGAAGAAATTTGCTAAGAAACAAACAATCAGCAGCTATTAGTACAGCTCCAGCAATCTCCTTATCTGAGCAGGGAAAATCAGTCTTGATTGGGGTATAATTTGATATTCATGTATTTTGGTTTTTGACTGCTATCCCCTCTGTTATGTGCATACTTTTTATTCCTGCCCTGCAAGTTGTCTTTACCATCAACGCACTGATTGTCTGATACTCATACAAACAGCCTTCAGTTTTACACCATGGGCCTCTAACACCATCTTATTACTCCTTTCAACTTTAGTGTTTCTTGTAAGCTTCTTTCTCTTTTCTCTCTATCTCTTTGCTATTTATCTATTCACTTGTCATACTTTTGTCATTAATATGCAGTCAAACAGTTTCTTTAGTTGACCTCTCCTGAGTATTGAACTCTCGGTGTGTCCAAACTTCCCTGATCTTCATGACTGTCTTATTCCTTGAGCAGTCAAGAATGCAAGAGCCATGAGGCTCGAAGGACATCGGCTAAAAAAAAGACTTGGAGCTCTGTTCAGAGTTTTTAGGATGCTCATTTCACATTAGGCCACTCACAGGAAAAGTAAAAACTAAACTTCAAAGCTTTTTTTTCTGTGGTTCTTAACTCTCTTTCTAGATGATATAAGAAGTCTGTGTCATCTGGGTTACCCTGGTGATATTAGGCAGCAAAAGTTTCAAGTATTGACTTGCTTACTGCCTTTGATTTTGCTCTTACTTAAAAAATTATGCAGGCAATCTTGCTGTCAGAAAAATTTCCCTGAAATTTATTTTAAGTTTCCCTTTTTTATGTTTGACCCACTATTTCTTGTAAAATTTTCTGGTAACATAGGGAGTAATTTCTTTCATACCTAAAGGGAACGCAAACATCTTTAAAACATTTGCAGATGGTTTCATGCCCCCTAGTCATCCCTCTGCATGCTACACATTATAGCCTTTTAATCCTTCTGCAAAGGTTGTACTATAAAGCTGAAAGCTCACAAGAGCACTAGGGAATGTCTCTGTCTGGCTGTCTTCCTCCTTTTTTTTCCTCCCCACTTTTATTTCTTTTCTTTCTGCACAGCTTCAGTTGGCTTCATTGTAAGTGGCATATATGCATCCACAGGCAGAATCTGCCCCTGTGAATATGAAGAAAGCTCTGGGCCAAATGATGGGTTTAGTCACAGCAGTGGGACTCTGTTGACTTCAGTTTTACCTTTAGGAGGTAGCCTTTTGTGTGTGCTGTATGAAAAGACACAGCTCAGACGGTTCTTAGAAATGTTCTGCTCTGTTCAGGGCAAAGTGCCACAAAAGCCAAATCCCAAACAATCCCCTAAATTGTCCATCTGGAACAGGTGTTTGCAATCTTTTAAACAAAATAAAATTGCTTTTTGCAGACCTTAGAGTCATCTCTCTACTAAAATGTCTGGCACCTACTTGAAAACCAAGCAAACAAGCAAATGAAAATCTGACAAGCTACTGGAAAGAAGAATAGGGGGAGGGGAGGAGGGAAGGGAGAGAAAGAGGGGAGTGCTAAGAATTGAACTGAAAATCCCTTCAAAGATGGGGAAAAAATACTGATCAGACTAATGAGAATTCCTGTTGATAATTCTAACAATTTCTAACTTTTGCAGAACTTTTCATCTCATCACAAAGCTTACAACTGATAATTGATCCTTAAGCCACACAAAATATCTTGACCTACACAACAGAAGTGGGATATACACATTTTGAGCAGTTAAAAATTTTTTTGTGGTGGTAAAGGAGGTTAGAATAAAAGTAATGATGACACAAGAAATCCTCTTGGTCAGGTCCTCTACCTGACCTGGCATCCTATACTGCTCAGAAAGGCACACTGATGAAGCTATCAGTCTTCTTATTATAGAGATTTTAATCTATAAGTATTTTCTTTACTATTCCTCTTTTCAGTTGTTAAAACACTACATGCTACTTTGGCGCTCTAAACCACAAGGAATAGCGAGAGAAGAAATAATATTCTACATATCATGGGTTATAATACCATGTAACAAAATAATAACAGATTTGGAAGCCCAAAGGTATGAATTTTTATGGCTCATCCATGGTTATAGATAGTTGGGAATTAAGTCTAAAGAACCTGAAGGGAAAAGTAGAAGTGGGTAGGGAAAATGGAAGGAGTGAGGCAAATAATGCTTTTACAGGATGAAGACAAAGAGAGGAAGCTTTCCTGAAGGAGTATGGGCACAGTTGTAGCCTACAGATATAGGAAAGCTAGAGCTGATAGACTAAAGATTCATTATATCTTAATGCCTTAATTTATGCTTTTGGGAATACAATTCTTATGTTTTCGGTTTCACGAGTTTACATCTGACATAAAAGGGTTCCTTAAGCTTCGTAGAAGGTTTCAGCAAATTGAAAAGGCTGAAGACTGGTAGTCTAGGAACATACCTAGAGATAGGCCTGCTTTTACAGGCTCACCTCAGCTAGCTTTACACCACTGCATCCTGGTTGGGGTAATGCAGTTTTGATAACAGTTGATTGTAGGCAGGATCATGGTGAAGTATTTACCTAGATGTCAGTCAGGCTTTGCAGCCTGAACTGAGCTCAGTAATGCCTGACTGCATTGGTAGTAGCACTTAGCTTAGCTAGTTTAGAGTTATTATTGATCCATCTAGATGAGACTGTAAGGTAGATGTAACCACAGTAACCTAAGTCTTTAAATGTCTTTAACCACTAGGATGCATTATTGCATTACTCCCTTTTAGCTTTTGTATGTTTTTCTGTAATGTTGCACTTCTAAAGTAGCTCCACTTTGGCAACCTTTAAGGCAATGCTCAGCTGAATTGAGAATATTTACTCCTGCCAGTTCATACTATAGTTTATACAGGGGCCTCTTTTCCTTTTTATACCACTTTGACAACTGTGTGAATGAGGTTAATCTTTTAACTGTAATCTGCTCCCATAACATGCAGGAAAGTCTCACGGAGTTTCATGATTTTCCCTGTTGTCTGTATTAAATTATACATTAAAATTACTTCAGCATAATCCCTTAGCAATATTTCCATGATCTTTCTCAAAACTGAAATGAGACTTAGAGGGCTTGTCCTCTGAATCTTCCATTGGTTCTTTCTTGAATCTTGGGATATCTTTAGTACCCCTTAAGACCTTGGGTATGACTGTACTCTTTAGTGGCCTGTCAAAAACCTTTGCTGAAAGCTCTCCTATTTCCTTTGTGACTTCCTTCAGGATTCTGGGATACAATTCATCTGAGCCTGGTGCTTTGTCAAATGTAACAGTCCTAATTGCCTTATTATTTTCTCCAGTGCAATGGTAAAGCCTTTTAACATTTTACTTTTCATTCCAGGAGAATGTCTCTCAGTCCTGGAGATGTTACCTTCCTTTTTTTTTTTTTCCCCCACCCCAATGAATAATGAGGTGAGGAATTCATTTAGGCCCGCAGCAGAATCAACCTCATCTGTCACTAACTTTCCACTTATGTTCTTCAGTGCCTCTACTGTCTCACTGCCTTTTCTTGAATTCTGAATATATATTTAGAATCACAGATGTAAGGAATGGCAAATAGCTATTAGGTCATCCAGTTCATTGCCCTGCAACTGGAAGATTGCTCTGTGCATTATATTTCTTTCTTCTCTGTTCAGTCCATTTTTTAACATCCTGAATGTTTCTTTTGGAGTCACTTTAATATTTCCCACAAGCAGGAAGTTTTCCCTAGCTTAGTTTTATCTTTTTTTGTTATGAATCTTGTCTAAATGATCTTGTATCACTTCCTTTCTTTTTCTTCGTTCATCTGTTGTTTCATGTTTTTCAGATTTTCAGATTAATACAGATGACCCTTCTCTTTCAAGGAGACATTTTGACCTTATATTCACACTAGATTTCTGGAATTTAATTTTTATATCATTATGGGTCTATGAGAAACTCATAATTATTTCAAAGATCTTAGAGTAGATGGAAGCTGTCTCTGGAGTGATATGCTACTTATAGTCTGTGATGGCACCATGAGTGCCTTTGGAACACCCTGTGTTGTTGGTACTTTTTGCTTCCTATGGTTGATATGAACCCCAGTGACCATGGTTTCCTACAGCACCCCTGAGCCAGGCAAAGAGCTGTACATCCCATTCTACTCCTTCTTCTAAAGCCCTGAACTCATAAGGTGACATGCATGCCAGTTAGCATGGGTTTTGTATTTATCTGTTGTGATATCACAGCTCCTGGTGTCCAGGCAATGGGCAGATACCCAGTGCAGTGTAATACAGAGCTGACCTGTGACCTAGAAGGAAATTGCTTTCTTTCTGCAAAGGGGCTGAACACAAACTGTCTATCCTAGATAATCACAGCTGGACTTAAGACACCCTTTTTCAGAATGGAGTGACTGGCTCAGATTTCCCAGTATCTAAGGCTGCCAGACACTGGCTTCTGGCATAGAGAACACCAAGGGTGATACTGAAGAGAAGAGCTGCAGTTTTCTACCTCCATACCAGTTCTTCACTAACTCCACAGAGAACCACAGCTGTATAATGGACTGTCTGAAACACTCCCTTGATCTTACATAAGCTCCAACTGGTCCATAAATCCACTTTAAGAATTGGACTGTACACAAATCCCTTTGGCTTGCTTTTTCTTGCTCAGACTCCAGTATTAAAATGTAAACATAGTATTTGAGATTCCCAGTTATTAGAGCCATACTGGAAGATTACTGCAGGCCATGAGCTTTTTAGTAGTTACAGATTGTTTATCTTTTCTTTCTTTTCTGTTTTGTACCTTTTATTACTCTACTGAATCTTATCTCTTTTTACATTTCATAACTTCTTCAGGCTTTTCCTCATTTATCTTTTCTTCTTTGATATTTTTAGGTGTTCAGCATAGTTCAGCAGGGTTTTAATTTTTCTCATCAAGCTGTGAACCTCTTCCTTTTTCTTTGCAGACAGCTTAATATGGTTTGACATTTCCTCACATTTCCAACAGTCTGTAGCTGCTTCTACATGTAGCCACCATGATTGGAAATGACTGCATATGATTATTGTTTGACATAATACTGTGATTGTACTGCTGCTGGGCATTGCTTTGAAAGAATGGAAAGCCAAAAGAAAACATATTCTGCTCACAAATATTTTATTCCTAAAACCAAAGGTAAGTCATGAGCCAAGCAAGCTTCGCATGAAAATATAGTCCCATGCAACAGTAAAAAATTACTGCACTGTTAAAAACCAGGTAGCCAGTGTTATAAATACCTTTAAAAACATTACAGGGTATACCTAGTATAATTTTAAAGAAGGAAACTATGGAGAGCACATTTTATCTTGTCCACTATTCCCATCCCAGTACTTAAATGATTATCTTCAGGACACAACCCAGTCCACATTGCATATAATAGATTTTTTTCACATACATACTCATAGTATTTGCATTTTCTCTTACATGAGAACAGTGTTACATGCATCATGCATTCTTTCTGCATGTGGTAGGGGAGAAACATGGATAAGGTATTGCCTAGAACCAAGCATGCTTTTAAATTCAAAATATGTTGGCGTATTTCCTATAGTTAAACCTAGTAGAAATACTGTTTTTCTGAAAACACTGTGAGAAAGGATTGCCTAGCTATGACAAAGTTCTGCAACTTAAGTTTATATTTAGTGAAGAAATAGCTAATTTAAATCTGTTTTAAATCTGAAGCCCCTGAGTCTCAGACTTCCCTGGCTCATGTTAAATGATTTTTCTTGCTCACCTTTCCCATATTATTAATGTATTTTTACACCTCTGGAATGTGTCTTCACAACCATGTCATAATGCTTCTGGGTAAAACACATTTCTTATTAAATCAGGGGTGTTTTAGGCAGGGATGTATCTAATGACCTGCATTAGAACAAGGTATATACATGGTGTTCAGGCTCATTGGCTGTATGGAATCTGAGTTGAGTTGGGATAAGCTTCTACAATACCTGTGTCATTGGTCTATGAGTGGAGATGGTGCCATGAAGTCAGGGATTAGAGTTCCTTTGTGCTAATCAAATAGCAGAAACAAGCTGAATTAACCTGCTTCTGACTAGAATCAGAAGTGGTCTGCAAAACCTGCAAGCATCAGGTCTCCTCTATGATCTGTGAGTTTAATTTAGACTATGTGAGGGTACTGAAAAGAACACACTAATCTGGATGCTTGGAGATGAGATTAGGAGGAAGAGGTGTTATCCATGGAAGCCATCACCAGAGATTTGAGAACAGAGAAGGGGTACCTGGTGTTTGAGGAGCATGTGAATAAAAGATGACATAACACTTCAAGGGGTCAAGTGGGAGGAGTTAGAGGAGTTAGCAAAAGGGGTTTTCCAGTAATAAGAAGCTTTTTTTTTTTTCTTTTTTTTTAACAGAAGCCCATGATTCATCAACAAAAGCACTTCATGAAGCAAAGTGATGAGACAAACTGAAGCTACTCTTTTTAGAAACTTAATATCCTTTTTATTTGGTAGTTTCCATTAAGAATGGAGACAAGCACACACAGCTGCAAGGCAAAAAAAGACTTGAAGCTAGACATGCTTACTCTGCCAGACTATTTACCAGAGAGGCTGCCAGTGCTGTGAGTAAATGTATCCACTTTGCACCTAATAGTCAATTTATGATCAAAACTGCTTTACGTCCTCTGCCACAGGGGCACAGTGCACCTGCACAACATTTGGTTTTATCAAAATAGTTTGCCCATTTCACGTGAAGAAGGTGAAGAAATTCTGGGTCCTTGTGTTCAGACACACTGCTTCTTATTATGGATGTGCTGTCAATTAGCCTTGCCCTCATCAGCATCAAAATTAACTGTGTAGTGCTAAAATGATCGAGCTGAGAGAATAATTAGCATTTACCTGCTATTTTAGTGTAAGTGAAGCCAGAGACAGAAAAATCATCAGAAATCTTTGTCTAAATCTTTGCCAAGTTACACTGATTGGTTTTCCAAAAGCACTTCTATTTAAAAAAACCACCCCACAAAACAAAAAGCAAAAAGAGGATAGTCCAAATTTGTCTGTTTGGACTCAGCAAAAATGTGTTCTGAGATTTAATCTGAATTACTTTGGATTCTTTAGGTGGAATCTGGAGCTAAATTCTTTCCTTCCCTCTGTTTAGCAATTTCTGTTCTAAATTTCTTTAAAATCTGTTCTCTCACACAAACTCCTGCCACAATGGCAGCTGTTTAGCAAATAAACTGAAAAATAAAAATGTTGTCATTGTGAAATAAGATATATTTAATTAAATAAAATAGAGAAGGGAATTGCTATTACAAGACCATAAAACTGTAAGGCACAAGATAAAACTAAATTACTACAGGGCTGCTCAATTCAATCTAATCCTTAAAGATAAAGATGGAGCCAGAAAATTGCATGTACTGTGAAATCAACGTAAGCCCTAAGCAAATATTAACTAGGGATATATAAACTGATTTGTTATAAATACAAGTGTGAATGCTAGGATTATTTAAGGAAATGCAAACCAAGACACAATACAGTGTAACATACTCCAGTGTTTATCTAAAATACTGACAAGTATATACAAAAAGTATGCTGTGTCCCAGACGTACTTTCAGGTTACTTGATTTGATGCATTGGGTGGGTTAATATGGAATAGAGGCAAAGCCAGTATATGAAAACTGAGTTGTTTTAAAATTTTACCTTTTTAGTTTTGACATCTAATTTGAGCAAATTTAGGCATATATTTTTGCAAATGGCAAGAAGCATATTAGTCATGAGAGACAGTTCTGTCCTGTTTCATTTCTTTTTCTCCACCCCAAAGGATAACTATCATTTCAGAAAAGGCTTATAATGAATGTTTTTATCTGGCAAAAAAAAATAGTTATCCCAGTCTCATTCTTACTATTAATTTAATATAAATTTGATTGAAAATATACATGTACTTAGAATCATAGAATAGTTTGGGTTGGAAGGGACCTTAAAGATCGAGTTCCAAACCGCCTGCCATAGGCAGGGACACAAGGCTGCTCAGTGCCTTGTCCAGCCTGGTCTTGAACACCTCCAGAGAGGTGTTCTACCCCCCCCTCCAATGCTTACATGATTTCAATATGAAAGATGATATTTGTGCAGTTATACTACACTAAAAACTGTGACAATCTTAAATTTGAGATAATTTTGCTTTTACTGCTGGTATGTCTTACTTTTATGAATTTATTTATGGCTTAGGTGACTTCTACTTTCCTCACACAACATGTTGTCATTCTTTGCCTTGCATGTCCTGGATATCATCCTTGTGGTTAATCTGAAGGTTTTCACTGTCACATGAAGACTTCAACCTTTCCTCTAGAGACCTGGATTCACCCTGGTTTAACCTGTGCATGATTAGCCATGCCAGGACAAAAAAAAAAGTGTAAAAATAAAAAGGTAGAGGAGGGATGGAAAATAAGAATAGTAATTATAATAAATCAATGAATTCTGATCTCGTCTGACAAGATTTTATTTCTTTGCTGCTCCATGAGCCTGTTACCCACATGCAACAAGCTCTTAAATCCTTTTTGGGTTCTCAAGTTCATTCACACTGAAATAGCTTTCTTCTCCTTCCCTCTTTTCCTCTGTCTGTCTGCAGATAACTTATGCATTCAAGATTTCTTAAAAGGCTCCTAAATCTTTTTCCCAGGCAGTTCACAGCATGATTTTTTTTTTTATTCATTCTGTGTTGCTTTGGAAGGTAATGTCTTTCCACTATTATGCCTGTTATGATGAAACCAAGGAGAAAAAGAAATCTACTAACAAAAATTAGGACTATCAGGTGATTTTTAGCTAATTTATTTCAAAAAAAAAAAAAAAAGAAAAACAACAAAATAACGGGAAATAATCGGGAAACTTCACAACTGGGGTGCAAAACTAATATATCTATTGTTTCGTGCATCTAGAAGGTTATTATACCTGCAGGTTTGATGTTAAATGAAGATTACCTGGGTTGTTTTGTCCCAGTTACTGCAAGCAAAGTTAAAGGACTTCAATGATGCACTAAGTATATTAACTTTGATGTTATGTTGAACATCCCTGACTCAAACCTGAGTTGTCAGAGTTGGCTTAGAATAACTGGATACACATCAAAATACTCAAAGTATAACCAGTGCAACATCAAAGCATGTATTTTGATGTTATTTTCCAAACCAAATAACAGCAATTAGAAATGCTGATTGCCTAGTTACTTCTGGATTTTGTGACAAATTGCAGAAGCCATCTCTTTGTTGCTGTCTCAGTTATTAAGCTAGATTACTGCCATGATTATCCCTCTCAAAACACTACCAGGCAATAGGAATATTGTGAAGGGAGGGTAGAGAAAAGGCCTTAGGCATTGTGGCACAGTATACTAAGATGTCTAAAATTTAAATTTACAGTTGTCAGTTGCTGGAACATAAATGGTAATGCTCAGTTGAGTTCATCCAGTGAACAGAGAAGCAAGGCGTCTAATTTGCATTCACAGCAACAGGCACAGAGTGAGGTGGAATTTCAATTCTTAATTTCTTCCTCTGTTCACAAGAGTCAGAAACTTGGATCCAGAGTTTTCCAACACTTGTGAGCTTGGATGGCATCAAGACTACTGTGACAGTGGTGCTTCTGCTTGGTAGGCAAGTGCAGGCATTCAGAATGTGATAGACTTGTAAGCTCTCCTTGGCCTCATGGTAAATTTTGTGAGGTTGCAGGTAGTTTCTGTTATATCATTGTATGCTGCTAAATTGTTCTGTTCAATACCTTCTGATTTGTCTTTTGATTGCAATTAACTTTAGAATCCAAAGCTATGAGTAAAAAAGAAATAATTCCTGAGCAACCTGTTATGCCAGAACAAATGTTCCAACCTTCATATACATGTTCTGCTTGATTGCAGCCTTATGTGGGACTTTTTTTCTTTTTAACCTTATATATTTACTGTGAATTGATTCAGTCCATCTTTCACCAAGTAATCTGAAAATTGAAGAAGTTAGAGAATTCAAACCTGACCTGTCAGAACCTGGTAAATATTTTCTGAATTATACTTTTGAACCAAAATCATGTTAAGTAAATTTCCCCCATTTTAATAAAAATGAAACGACTTTTAAAAGGGTAAAAAAAAAAAATCATAGAATCATACAATAGTCTAGGTTTGAAAGTACCTTTCAGATCATAAAGTCCAACCATTTACCTAACACTGATAAAGCCACCACTAAACCATGTCCCTAACCACCACATCTACACATCTGTTAAATACTTCCATGGATGGTACTTCTGCTACTCTCTTGAGTAGCCTATTCCAACGTTTGGTAACCATTAGAGTGAGAAAAGTTTTCCAATATGTATTCTGACCTTGGTGTTCACTTGAGACCATTTTCCTCTTGCCCTGTCACTATTTACTCAGGAAAAGAGACCCACTCCACTTTGAAACAACCTCCTTTCAGGTAAATGTGGAGAGAAATAAGGTCTCACTTCAGTCTCCTTTTCTCTAGACTGAACAACCTCAGTTCCCTTATCTGCTTCTCATTAGACTACATCTCCGAACCCCTCATGAGCCTCATTGCTTCTCTGCACATGCTCCAGTATCTCAATGTCTTCACCTTGTGCCCATAAAAGTATGTATGTTTTTGCATTAAAAAATAATTTTTGGAACCATGCAAGATATACTTAAAAATATCTACATACTTAAAAGCTGAGGAGGATTTCCATTGCATGGTGGATGCACAAAGTGTGACAGTAAAAGGAAGAGAATCATGAGTCCCCTAAAGTGACGTTTATAATATGTCTTATGTAGCCATTTTCATTTTTTAAGCACTATTCAAATACTGTTTAATAACCAGCATTTCTCTGAGATTGGGTATTTAGAATTACAAAGAATGGCATATAGGATTAAAGTGACTTAGTCTGGTGTACTGTTTCTGATCAGGGACTACACCAGCTTCTTGAGAGAGGCGAGGAAGAAATATGCTATTAAATTACAGAAATTTTCTCCCTATGATTTTTATAATTGTATTTAGCCTGCTCAGTTAGATTTTAGCTTTTGCCCTAAAACATTAATATTTTGAAAATCTTGCAAATACGTTTAAGAAATTCTTAGAAATGCCTCCAGCTTCTTCACTTCCAGGACTCTACAAAGAGCAACTGAAGATTCTTTCCCTCTGCTTGTTTGGAATTTTCCTGTGCTGTTGTATTGAAAAGTAGTTGTCACAGTTCTGATGGATTTACTATTCTAAAACCAGTGCTATTGTCACTGGCTCTTTCCGAATTTTTCTTTAGAAAAGACTAACAATCAGATAGAAAAAACAAAAATTTAGTTATGTCTACACTTGTATTTTTTCGTGATTGGTTAACTGCCTTTTTCTGACTCACTGTAGGACTGGTCTCAGATCTACACATTGCTCCATCTAGAATACAACCTCTGAAATCAGAACTGTAGAGTAATTACATTGGAAATGTCTTCAGGAAGTCATTTAACAAAGACTAACAATGGTCATTTCAAAGTTAGATCTAGTTTCTCAGGACTCCATGCAGCCAGGGACACTTGGGCACTTGGGTGCCAATGATTGAGCACTCCCTCTTAGGAAATGAAAAATAATAGTAATTCTCATATTCACTCTTTGGCTTAACTCTCTCTGTCTCTCATACTCATGACAGCTCTTTGATGGAAATTAATGTGGCCTAAATTCTATCTCTGTCCTCATTCCTGGTATTTCCTATTGTCTGGCTGTAGACCTTCAGAAGCATGCAGTCAATAGAAAACAGCAGGGGCAGAGCCTTGGTTGAAATGTAGGACACCTGAATCTAGGCTTTTGACTCTGTCATACACAGCTTCAACTTTCTGCACTTCCTCTAAATATCAAGCACTTTGTCTCCTGTCATACAAATCAGCCCGAGCCAGATTCTTCTATTCTAGCTGGGTTTGTGTGTCCTCCTCCATACTGGGTGCCTTCCAGTAGTGAATTAATCAATACAGCACAGAGCTGTCTCTGGCTTTGTTGTTTTACTCAGCTTCTCCTCAGAGGTTACTGCTTGGACACCTTACAAGAAGTACTACTTTTCTCAGCCTTTTCCAGTTGCAGGAAGATGGGAACACTGGGAGAGAGGATGAAGTTGGTTAGGGAGACGAGACTTTTTTTATTTGAAGCATATTTTACTTTTGATCTTGTGCTGTCATTTTTCATGTGAATTTCTAGTTTTGCATTATCTGCTAGAATGTCAGATCACTGTGAGGGAAGCCAGATTTTGAAATAGATAGATACATGTATGCAAAGGAAAGACATTTAATTGAGACCAGTAGAAAACTAATATTGTGGCAATATTTAAAAATGGTAAATGGGACAACCCAAGTAATTACAGGCCTGTCAAGATGACATTGATCCTTGGTGAAATAAAGGAACATCTGATATAGAGCTCAGTTAGTGAAGAACTGAAGGATGGAATTAATGCCAATCAACATGAGTTTATGGAAAATAGATCCTGTCAAACTAAACTGATACTGTTTTTTCAGATTATAAGCTGGTTTTTAAAGTAATAGTATTGCTGTACCATGCACTGCAAGTAATTTGGCTTGGTAGTGTATAATCCTTTCATTAAGGAACTGTAAAGACATAAAATGCATATGGTACACATTAAATGGATTGTAACCTTTGCTAGCTGATGGATGACAAGATCTAGCTTTAGATGCACTGTCATCCTGTGGTAGAAAATTTCTGAGTATTTGTTTCTCAGCCACATAATTTAATAATTTTTCAGTATCTAGGAAGGAAGTACAAGATTATTACTGATGAAGTTCATACATCCTCAAAGTATAATTTACTAGTGAGGAGCACAGTTCACTTTTCCAGTGAAGACTACAAATGCCTGATGAGCTGAACAACTATGAGCAAATCAAACCACACCAGTACCAGCCAGGAAAACAGGGGCAGTTGGGGAAACTGATAAGAGTCAGAGCTGAACTGGATTTGAAGAAAGGAACTGGATATCATAGTCAGGACAAACTAAGGACAGGGGCATGAGAAAGCTTAGATGTGACATCATCAGAGAGGTTTAGCTGAGTCAGGTAGCATCTGTACTACAAGGCAGCATCCAAAATGATGACTGGGATCTGGACAGACTAAGGTTGTCAGGAGTTAATTGAGGGCTGCTGTTATGCAAGGCAAAAAAAGGAGGAGAATACTTATCTGGCAGTGTAATGGTCACTGTCCTGTTCCCTATCTTCTGGGAATGTCATGGTAGAGCAGGTCACAGGCCTGCATTTTGCTAATGAGGTTAATTAAAATACAGGGAAATGGGTACAGACACTGCCTACAAGGTAAATTTATACACATAGGGTCTATTACCAAGCCTCCACAGTGATTCTTGCAAAACTTCAGCAAATAATACATCATGGACCACTTATTTCTGTCTCTTAATCCATGGATGGATTTAGATTCTTTAAGAAATTCTAGTATGGGGAAAGTTGCTTTTCTGCAACTACAACAACACATCACAATCCCTAAGAGTGCTATTTGATTTTTCCTATACTTGGCGACACTTTGTCAAATTACTTTAATAATGATAAAATTATCTGGCCATTGAAGAAATAGGAAAGCAAATAATCAATGCTGGACCATGTTGGGTGACTATTCTTTCTTCAGCAATAAATTGCTTAAAATGGAGCACATAACAATCTTTTCTGTCTTCATTTTAACAACTTTGGCTTGATTTAGAAATTCCTTTTCTATAGAAGAGAGATATGAGGAGATGCAGTTTTAAAAATGTTCCCTGTATTCTGAGTCTTCAGTGGAGGTTGATATAACTGTTATTTGTTGGGATGTAAACAAAACTTGTAATCTACTATGTCAATGACAATTTCTTCTCTGTAATAGTCTTTCAGTCACATGGATTTTAGAGGAACAAAACACTAGAAATCACATGGATACTGGTGTGTGGTGGAAATTCTGTATCACTGCTGAAGACTTTTAACTTTTATACACTCCTGTGGAGTACACGAAGTTCTTGTGGCATCAGTAACTTTGAATTAAAGGAAATCATCATGAAACATATTTGTCCTTTTGCTGGCAATATCTGATGTTGGTAGAAGAATATCTCAACCTGCACATTGGAACACTTGAATAGCAAGGATCACTAAAATAGATATTGTGTCCTGAATGATAAAATCCATCCCAGGTATAAATACAAGACATAAACCCCTTGTAATGTAAAGCCCATAGAGGAGGACATTTTAAGGTGCTATCACTGTGTAGATGTGGAAAGAGGGATAAACATGTTTTCCCCTGTGCGTTCACATGGAGCAGTGGAGACAGAATATGCTTCTGCCACCACAGCTGTGTGATTTTGCCCTCCTTCAAGTCCCCAGAATGAAACTGTGTCTTCTGGATTCACACCATGCTGAAGAAATAAAACAGCCTGAGAGATAAAGTAGGATTGGTGCAATGTCCTTCTTGAGGAACAGGCTGAAATATCCAGTCCTCAGCCTGCAGCCCTTTGTGTTGCTGTCCTGGTGCAGACCGTGTCAGCTTAGCTAAGTGCAGCCTTTTCCTGAAAACACAGGCTACATCTGCACTTCTGAGTAAAACAGGCTTAAGATCACTAACTGATACAGCACAGCTTGCACTTACATTGATAAATTATTTCACTCCCTAAAACAGGGAAGATGGAGCCAAGCTTTATTTTGGGGATGTTCACTGGCCTACACCAGCCCTTGGGCTTTGCCTGGATATTGTCCAACCAGAGTTAAAACATACCAGGGACTGTGCTGGCAATGCAGTCATAGGAACCACTTTGTTTCTTGGACATCACCCAGACTCTCCTGGTTGACTGTTTTGAACATAGTTCTAGGGCCTTCATATAGTCTGTTTATATGTCACTGGTCTGCATAATCTTGCCCTGGATTCAGCAGAGATGCTCCATTATGTCTCATGGTCCTGCTTCTGAGCCCACATGCCTGTGTGGGTTCTGTTTCTGGAGGTACTTGCTTGGTTGATAGCATAGAAATCTGCCTGATACTTTACCTGAGAAGGTTTTACAGGCTTTTGGGGTCTGTGCCAGTGAATAATCCACACAGCAATCCTGATTTTGTTTTAAGTATTTCCCAGCCCACTTGAACTAGCTGAAAAATTCATGATAAGCCAGGTTTGTTGGTACATAAGTTATAAACAGACAAAAAGACCATGATTATCAAATTAGTGAGTTTCCTACCAGTTGTTAATTCAGCTCAACTTCTCAGCTGTATCCCAGCTGTCCTGAGGATTAATTAGTTAATATTTATGGCACTCTGTGAAGATGAAGACTGCTAGAATGCAGCTAAATGTTTTATGTGCATGGCTTATAAACAGCAGGCCCTCAGTCCCACATGGGGTTCAGTCCATCCCTGCATTCATAGATTTCCACTGCAGGTTAAATCAGGATGGCTTTTATCATGATATAATGTATTTTTATTGAGGTAGTAGAACAAATGTATCCTTTAAATTATGTGATTAGTTTCAGTACAGCTCACTCTCCAGAATAGCTATCACAAAGTGTGAGACTTTGAAAGCACTGCCAAATTTAAATTTAGACTTCAGTCTATGATTTCATGTCAAAAATTTATGCACAGCCTCATTTGTCAGGCAGCATTATTGATTTTATAATGTGTAATGTTTTTCCTATTGAAAAAATGTTCCCAGGTCTGAGCTTATTAACACAGTGTTGATTACTCTTTGGGGGCAAGCAAATGGTTTTTCCATTTATTAAAGATGATAAGAAATGGGAAATCAGAGTTTTTATGTACACATTATGTGAATGAAAATTATGGTTACTGATTATATAATATGAGGCTTGAAAATTAAAGTGTAACACAATGCTTCTCCTTTGTAAAGCTACATAACTTGCAGAAAAGCTGGCCTGTCTTTTACACACCTATTAGTGTTACTTCTCTCTCATTTTTACTGCAAAGTTTACATAAAAGCACAATATTGCAATTCCTGTACCACATGAAGAGATAACTCTGCTTGAAACATCATCAGTGTGCCCAGAGTGGGCAGATTCTAACATGCCAGAGGATTACAGTTTTCATAAAGAATAAACAGTAAAAGAGCAGAAGACTGCTAAAAAATCCTAAAACTGAAGGTTGATTTTTTTTTTGGGGGTTGTTGTGCTTGGTTTGGGCTTTTTTTTCTTCAGAGACAGACATGAGATTTGGATATCTAGGTTGTTTGTTTGTTGTGGTTTTTTTTTTTTTTTTGTTTAGGGTGATGATGATCTGTGAAAATCTTAAGTAGATCTCTTAGTAACCACATAAAGGAGCAAACTGTCTTCTCTCTTTACCAGCACACCCTTTAGGGTACAATGATATAAACTGTAAAATGCTGCAGTAGTATAACATGGTGAAAAGCAAATGGGATCCTGGGCTCCNGATGATCAGGGGGCTGGAGCACCTCCCCTATGAGGACAGGCTGAGGGAGTTGGGCTTGTTCAGCCTGGAGAAGAGAAGGCTGCGGGGTGACCTCATTGCAGCCTTTCAATACCTGAAGGGAACTTACACCCAGGAAGGAAGTAAACTCTTTGAAAGGGCTGACAATAGCAGGACTAGGGGAAATGGATACAAGTTGAAGGAGGGAAGATTTAGGTTGGATGTTAGGGGGAAGTTCTTTACTAGGAGAGTGGTTAGGTCCTGGAACAGGCTGCCGAGGGAGGTTGTGGATGCCCCGTCCTTGGAGGTGTTCAAGACCAGGCTGGACGAGGCCCTGGGCAACCTCATCTAGTAGATGTGTTTGTTAGGTGGCCCTGCTAGACAGGGGGGTTGGAGTTACATGATCCTTGGGGTCCCTTCCAACCCGGGTCATTCTGTGATTCTGTGATGTTAAATCAATAAGGTACAGATCAAGCTTCTGGCTTTATCTGAGTCAATGCCCAAACACCTCTAACTTTGGCACGGCCAAGATTACATTTGTTATTTTTCCATGGTGTAGCCCTGCAGATTCTTGGTCTTGCATACATTGAGGTGTGCTCAGTTTTCAGTTCACCAGTGCTCAGATGAAGACCTATAAAGAAGTGATGTTCAGTTCATGTTTTCTTTACCTAAAAGCTGTCTTATTTCTGCATTCTGGTTTTCACTAGGGAAAATGCTGGCAGCAGCTCCCCTTCTGTAGTGTAAACACATAAATAAGCTGTGCAGCAATTAATATTGGTCAAGTTTCAAGACCACCCCCTTCATCTCCCCTCCTTTGGAATCCATTATCAACTTTTTCATTATTAACCTACCACTTAATTTGGCTTTATAGGCTGCCTATAAACTCCTTGTATTATGCCACGTTAATGTTTATATCCCAAGACTTCCTCCTCCTCCCAGAGGAGACTCTGGAAATACATGTTGCTTTCAAAATGTGTAACACTGTGCTATTATGTTGCAGGGCTGATAGTGGCTGAACAGGCAACTTCTTAGAAGTAATTCTCCATGTCCACTCCTCCTTGATAGATCAGAGTCTAGGTCTCCCCTGGAGAATTTGTGGCAGATGGTGGGAAAGCTGAAATTAGCTGAAATCTTGCACTCTTTCAATGATTAGCTTCCTCCCCGGAATGCAAAACGAGGGTAGATATCTCCCTTGAAGGAAGCTGATATAGGTCTTGGGTGGGCGCAGCAGGGAATTCTTTACAGTATCTTCTTGTGAATTTTCCGCCTCCTCTCCTGCTTAAGTCCACTTGGATTTTTAATTATCTTTCAGATTCTCTTTTCATTTTACTTGCTAGGAAACAGAATAAAACCTACCCCCTGTTTGCCATCCAATTCACTCACAGTCTTCTGTTGCAATTATTGTACCGTAATCCTCTGTCTCTGTTTTAATCCTTTTCCATAGTCAGTTTATTTCAGAATTAGAATTCTTATCCTTTGATCTATTAATTTACAGTTTAACCTTATGCTCTCCTCCTGCTCTTTATTTGGGGCATTGCTAAGGATTGTTTAAGTAGGGAGGAGAAGGCAGAGCAGGGTCTTTGTATTACATATTAAGGATTTTGAAAAGTAAGGCATTAGGGGAGTCCTCCTAAGGGATAGCTACTGGGAGAAAAATGAGATTTGTATTTGAAAGAAGAGTAGGGAAGCTAGAAATGGAAGACCTGGGCAACACTACGCTAAGGAAGCATCTTATGATTGAATTTGCCAAGTAACTTGAAATATAGTACAGCTGAAATCTGTAAGCAAAAATTCCCTCTCCTCAACACATACCCCACACCATGTAATTTTAATTTTTTCCAAAGTGTTATTGGTTTGAAATGCTAGAAAATGGAAAAAAAAGTTTCCCACCTATTTTGATTTTATTTTTTCCCCAAAAGCCAAGGAACACTTGGGAATGAAGTGAAACTTTAAATCAAACAAAACTTTTTCTTTCAAGTTGAAAAATCTATTCTTTGTGGGGCCTGTTCATGTATTGGAGGTAGCCAGCTTAACAGCAATATTGTTTAATAGAAAATGGGAGAGCACACAAGAAGGTGAAAGACAGAATAGCTGCCTGAGTGGACAAGACAGAAGGAGCACTACACAGTAAAACTGAGCCATTCCAGAAATTTGTAGCAGTTTTTCCTAATTTTCTATCAGGTGTTGATTTTGGTCTCTTTAGGGAAAAAAAGGGCAAGGATTGAGGGTGGAATCAAGGAAATGATTGATGATTGGATGGCAGAAATATCCATAGGGAAAGGGTTTCAGGAGCTCTGAGCTAAAATACTGCTCTAGTTGTAAAATTCCTACCTAACTGCAAGGAAGCAATCTTACAATTTAGTTTTTCTCCTCCAAAATGGGAATAACATATCCCTTGTTCAGCGCTGCAATACAGTAAACCTATCAGGAGAAATAAGTCATTGCATAGAGAGGTCACTGAAAAAATTCTGCTCAGGATTGTTAACTCCACCTGACCTCAACTACCATCTATGCATGATCTGTGGTCATCTCACTGCAGTGTACAAGAGCACCTTTGAAGAACCTATAATGTCATTGGGGGATTTTTTGAAGTAAATAATAAAATAGAAAAGGAAAAAAAGAAGGCTGCAAAGACTACATGAAAATGAGAGTAACAGCTTCTTAGGAATCTCAGCAATCTGTCATGTAAATATAAAAGACAGAGACATCTGCAGTGAACTCCTAGTACATATGGGGACATGTTTCAGATTGTCTATCCAGCACCCAAAACATTGCACTCTGTTCCTTTGCATATTAGTATGTTAGCAGCGTGTGAAAGTGAGAAAAGCTGCAGTCACCAGCCTCAATGTGTTTGCATTAATCAAGTGTACTTCAAAGTTTGCCCTTAATGACTTTATTATTTGTTCACCTGACACACAGTATGTGCCTAGAGGTGGTCGACTGATCCACACTACTCTACTGGAAGAAATTGGTTTCTCTCAGAGAGAAAAAATTCTGCACCAAAACTTGCTCTTTGCAGCCTGTGACTTTTCCCTGGGGGAAAAGTAAAAAAATCACCCATTTGCTTACTGAGATAAAAAAAGGTCCAATTTCCAAAAATATAAAAATCCCTAAAAAAAAATAAATATAGCAAGTGCATCACCTCCTTTTAAGTCAATCCTTTAAATCCTCAAATTAAAAAAATGTTGCTGCTTAATCTTAAAAAGCCTTGCCTGTGGTGAATTGTAAATATTTTAAATCAACACAGACAAATACAGTGATATCTCTTCATTCATCTGATTTTGTTTTAAAGTCATAATCATGTCTAGAGTTACTGATGCTGTCATGAATGCTGATGCTACAATAGATGTATAAACCCATATGTAAAAATTTATTTTCCGATGGGAAGCCTTTGTGGTTGTTGCCTTCTCAATGTGGTATTTTGCTGTAGTGATGCCAGTGGTCAATGTGCTATATGAATAATCTCTTTTTGTCTCTACACAAACTACAAATATTTTTTCATTTTTTTTTTCACAGCTGCTATAAACATTCAACATAGGTCCTTAGATTTTTACCACTTGTAAACTGCTGGATAAGACAGAGAACTCTGATAAACCTTGAAGCTGGTTGTGTCTCCTGGTTCTGAGACAAGTGGTCTTCATGAGCATGAGGAGACATTTTGCTGAGAAGCACTTGCTTTTTCTCCTTTGAAAAAAAAGTTGATGAGTGGTTAGTTTTTTATATATTGTTCTGTGGCAGCTGGAGAACCATTAGCAGTACATATGCTCCTGTTTATAACATACAGGCACTCAAGGAGATGGGAAAAGATGCCCCATAGTCTAGCCCATTATTAATGTGTCTGCTTCTTTAAAAGGTCAACCTATTTTAGTGATCAATTCTGTGCAAGAAATGTTTTTTTAAATGAGTGCTGTGATATTCTTCTGATTTTGATTCTCTTAACCCCCCTGCAAAGTAATAGAGGTATAAATATTAAACATCCCATTTCCTTTACAGCTTGGATTGATTGAGGGTGGAATTCTGACAGCCAATGTGATTCATTCTCCAAAGCCAAAGAAAATCACTCTGTGATAGAATAATAGAGTACAACAAAACAGATGAGGATTTGTGGGATCACTGGAAACAGCCCCAAAAACTGAACTGCTAGAGTGTTAGAATTCAGACAGAGTTCCACATAGGGGAGAGCTGTGGGTCTGGTTTCTCAGATCCCACTTTCTTTCTGCTCTTTAATACTTTTTGGGTAGTTTTACATTTGGATCTTATACATGGACCTTAGTTCTGCATTTAAGCCTGTATAGTAAAAATACCTCAGTGAAGATCTTTGTAGACTCAAAAATTTGTTGGGTGGGTTTGACTGTGAACCAAGAGTTTATACTGAAAAGAGTACATTCTATTGAATGCTGAGTTTATTCATTCTTTGCTAAAGAACCTATTTGGTCAAAATAACAGAATGGTGCATTTTTCAGCAAGTCCAAATACTTTTTTTATCTTTTTTTTTTTTGTGCTTGTTGGAAAAAAATAAAAAGGCTTTGATGGTTTAGCTTCTTTGAGTGGAGTGTAATTTAACAGTATTTGTACTATCGGCTGTGAGAATCTCAGGATCAGGTTGCATGCCAGGGCAGCAGTGAAATTGTTCTAATGAATATACTCATTCAGCTCTATTGTACAACCAAATGGTAATTGTCTGACTTACAGAAATTGTCTGACAGACTGAACTGTTTGAAAATGTGCTCTTTCCTCTTCTATTTTCAAATTCCTGGGCATGAACACTTTTATTCTTTTCAACTGCTTGTATTTATGCTCCTAAATCTCTATGACCTATAAACCTTCTCTTCCTCTTTAGGTGAGTGCATTTCTTCTGCTTCAGTTGCTTGAGAAAGAGATGTAGAGTGATGAGCAGACATTCTTTGTACTGTAATTGGTAATAACCAGGGAGAAAGCAAACTGCAAATGGTAATGCTGAATGTTTCCAGGTAGTTGAGATTATCTGCTAACAATGATATTCAGGTGACTGAAAGATGGTATGGGAAGAATTAAAAAAACAATTGCCCGTACAACATTTTTCAGCAGAGCATACTATGTGTATTTATGTGACAGGGGCATGTTTAATACAAACAAAAAAACACAAAATATTCTTCAAGGTTTATGCTGCCTGTTACCACAATGTTGAAGTTAAATTCCTGTTAAAATTCATCTTTCTCTGAACTAATGAGAAGAACACATATGAAGTCAATCACAGGTGGAGGGCTACAAAGATAACTGGAGGGTTGGAGTATCTCTGCTATGAGGATTCTTCAGCCTCAAGAAGAAAAGAATCCAGGGACACTAAAGCAGCCTTTCAGTATCTAAAAGGGGCCTACAGGATAGATGGGATGAGACTTTCCATAAAAGAGATAAACTGAAATAGAGTAGATTTTAGGTTAGATATCAGGAAAAAACTCCTTAATTTGAGAGTGGTGACACACTGGCCCAGGTTGCCCAGGAAAGTTGTAGATGCTCCATTTCTGGAAGTGTTCAGCACCAGGCTGGATGGGGCTTTGGTCCAGTGGGAGGTGTGCCTGCCCATAGCAGGGATGTTGGAACCAGATGATCTTTAAAGGTCCCTTCTAATCCAAACCATTCTGAGATTCCAAGATTCTGTTTACAATCTCTCTTATGCATATGAAACACACAAAGCCATATATTTTTATGCACATCTACATATACTAGATGACAATTTACTTTACATGAAAAGCTCTTTAGTCCAATTATCACTATGATTGGTGAGTAGTTTGTCACTCTTGAAGACTTAATTTCCCTGACTAGACAGAAAGGGGGAAGTTGCATGTGGATAATGGAGTCTGGGGGCTGTGTCCATTCTTTTAGGGATTGCATTAAAGGCACCAGCTTGTTTCATGTTATTGACCAACATAAAGCTGACAGAATAATACCTTTAAATCACATGAAATACATACTAATATGGTAATGAAATATTTAATATGCCAGCACTGTCTCTACCATTCTTCACCCTTTCTCACATCTTCACAATATTTATGACTATTTCAAGCTAATTAAAGTGAGAATTGAATTGAGTGATCTCAGAGAGAAAAAGTTTCAGTCACATTCTTTTTTTACTATTTCTCCATGAATGTGTCTGAGGACTGTCTTTCCTAGGAATACAATGGAGGGGAAGATGGATTGCTCCAGGATTACTAATATGATACCGAGTCTTTTATTTCTGCATTGTCAGTACAATGCCAGTCTAAGTCTCTGTGACTAAAAGTTGTTACCTTCTGATGGCTCTTCAATGGGCTACTGGAAATGAGTTTCACGGTTCCAGCTTCCAGCAGTGAGCCATCCGCATCAGAAAAGCCATCATTGCACTCGTCAGTACTAATTGGCACCCTTGTCACCAGCCAAGGACTATAATGGGCTGATGGTAGTCCCTTCAGATCAGAGCTTAGGACCATTGCTGTTGAAGCTTTTATTCCTGCTCCCCGTGCAGTACATTTTTTTTGTGGACAGACAGAGACATTTCCAGAACTGTCAGACTGGTATATTTTTCCACAAGTTACTATATTCTAATGAAAAACTTTATGTCAGAAAAATTTAGCAGACATTCATGGTGGTTTCTTGTTTAATTTTAAATGCTGCATTTTCAACAATAGTGTTTAGAGCCTGCTAGAGCTTTACATTATGCAGTTTAACACTGTTAATAATTTTTGGGAACATCAGTAAAGTCATGCACTTTCTCAGGAACTGTGGCTTCCACAGTGTCATAGAATGTTATCTTCTTAATATATTCTTACTGCATCTTTTTGAGCCTAGTACACCTAGTCTTGTCATTTTAGAAAAGTGAAATAAGGGCTATTGACAGATATTCCCTTCTAGATCCAATTGCAGTAGTTTATAGAGATCTCTGTCCTCAGCTGCCCTCCTTCTTTAAGTTACTGAATCCATTAATTCTCTGGCAGAGCAGTTTGTATGAATGTCCTCTGCATTGCTCTGAGGGAAATGAGACTAACTGTTTCAGACCACCCAATAACTTTGCAAATTTTGCCTGAAGGCAATTGGAGAAATTTCAAACTTTCACCAGCGTTTGCACAAGCTCAGTTAATTCTTGCAGTGTGTAACAATGAGGTCCTAATCCCCTCTTCTGACAACATTTTTCCAAATTGGAGACACAAGGAAGCTTACTAGGGCATAAAAATAAAGCTAGGCAAGAGACAGGGCAGCCAAATAACATCAGCATTTTGTTGTGATGTTTACTACAGAGCAATAGTTTAAAATATGGTATTAACAGAATTCATTTCCGAGTAAAAGTAAGGCTCAGTTCAGAAGAGTGCAAATTGCTCATTAAGGATGTGAATATTTCACTAAGGTCAAAAAGCGTATTTATGTATTTGATCTCAGGTACCTCCTTACTGTGATGAAACAAATTTTACAGCAATAGCATAAAAAAAACTTGAAAGGGTTAAAGGACCTTAAAAAAGTGAGACAGAGATCAAGAAAGAAAACAGGAAGGAAAGAAAAACAGTAGAAAGAAAGATAAAGAGAAAAGTCTTACATTTCTATATTTTTGCTCAAGCCAAGTGTTATTTAAGATTGTGTAGTTTTTCAAGAATTACTTTTTACTTTCAATATTTTGCTTGTGATCAGAGCTGCAAGTGTCAAATCACTATGAGAAAAACTATTTTAATGTTAATTTTGACCATGGACAGAAGCAGAAGTGTGAAAATCTCACCACCAGCAATCTTTCACATTACATTTCTTTCCAGTTTGAAGTTTCAAGCAGTTGGGATTAGCACTTGATTTTGGATCTTAATCGAAATTGAACCTGAACCTTTTCAGGTACTGTCAGCACTAATTAGAAGAGCTGAGTCTTTGTTTACATAATAATAAATAGCTATTGAGAGCTACTTCTGAGAGGATCTGACTTGCAATGGAACTTTCATAATATCACTCGTTCAGGAAAGCATGAGAAATTAAATTGTGCAAGTCAATATCACAAGCTCTAATCAGGGTGAAAATGTTGTGGTTATAATAGAGACCTTTTATACTCTAGCTGTTCCAATCCTTTCGTGATGCTTATATAACTGTGAGATCTGAACAATAACCATGATGTCTACATGTCTTCTTTTCCAGCTACCAGCATTCATTAAGAAGTATTCTGACAATTTGTGTTCTAATAATTATGATGCCATAAAGAGTAATTATAGTTTTTTGTTATTAAGCAACCTATGTTATTAATGAGAATAGTAGCTGAGGAGAACAATTATGAATTGCCTGTACGTTTGCTTTCAAGAAAAAAAGAAGAATGACAAGTAACTTCTTGGAAGAGGAGGAGATTTCTGGTATCCATGGTTTTGCAATATTACTAGCTGAGAATTTTTATTCTTTCTGTGGTATATGTGCCATTGATCACTATCTGAAGTGGGATGATGAACTAGACACAGGCTTGAAAAGATGTACATATGTTTGAATGTATCATTTGTAAAGAAAACAAAAGTGACAGTCTCTCACCAAAACAAAATAATCAAGACTGTAATTTCTTCTTGTTACTAATGTCTGAAATTTTGAATTGTATGCATTTGTACCTTTTTTCTATTAAGTATCATACAGCACATATTGTATGCCAAAATACCTGTGTGTATACCTAGACCTATATTTCATGTGAGTTCATCAACCGAACAATGATAAATAATATTTTGTCACTTTCAGTCAGGCTCACTGCTGTTACTGATCAACTTTACTGAGTCTAGGGAAGGCTGGGTATCCAGCTCCACCTGAAGATCCATCTCTTTTAGTAGACCCTGTAATTATAAATGATTGGTGGATATCCTGTCATCCGTTGCTGCTTATCAATACCTTGCCTCCAACAAATAAATTTTTCTTCCACTGGAATGGCCACTGGGAAGAAGTTCAAGAGCATATTTTTATAATTGCTAGACCTATGATGCACTAAGACCCAGACTGTGATGTACTAAAAGAGATTTATTTACTGCTGAGTCTTTCTACTGACTAAGTGAAGAGCTGTCTTCAGAACAATTCAGCATCAGATTCATAGTAGAATCACAAAACCTATCAAAGCATCAGAGAAATCTTTGAGGATTCCTGCATCTGGAGAAAGTTTTTTTTATATATAACATATTTTTTATTCATAAATATATAAATGCATATCAGCTGAGTGATGGAAATGCATGAGAGGGACTTTCTGGAATACCAAACCCCAAACCTGGGAAGTGAAAGAGAGGGTAGATGCATAGGGAGGATGCTCTCCTGTCTGGGTTTTCAGTTTCATAGTACAATGCTGATTCAGTTTGAGGTCTTTGTAAAGATGGTACACTGTAAGAAAAGGGTGATCTCTTAGGGATATTTTTGGACTACAGGGTAAAATAAAAGTTCAAACATTGTTTAGGAACCCACATTTCCAAGCTATGCTATGTGCTGTGGTAGCAGCTTCCATCAAAATCAGACATTTCTCTACTCACAGGGTTCTGGGCAGTACTGGAATATTGCCATCCTCATGTTGTAATCCAGCTGCATGCTGATACAGCTTGCTGCTGTGGGATGCAAATGGGATATCACACAGGAGTCATTATCAATTCAGCAGTTGCTCCTAAGTAATATTGTAGACTTCGCCATAAAAATATCACCATCTGTAATTAATGTTCCTCAAGCATTATTGGTACCTGATTGCTCATGCTTCATCAGTGAGATCTTTGTGATAACATCACACTGCTTAGGTTATGTGATGGAAAGCTAATTTTCACATGTGGAAAGGACCATAGAGGATCTATGGCAGATGGTAGAGCCCAATAACACTACACTCCAGCTACTCACAAGCCCATCGTGGGAGCCCATAACTGGAGTCAGACCACAGGTGAAAGGGCTCATGTGTCTGTCCTGCCAGCAGATGGAGAGACTACACTGAGTGGATTATGGCATCTGGACTGAGAAGTGGAATTAATGCCAGAGTGTGGGCCTGAGCAAACATCAAGCCTGACTTGCCAGAGAGTAGGGAAAATGGCCTAGGAGACAGGGTGAGACCACAGGAGCAGTTGGCTGTTGGAGAGACCAGGGCAATCCCGTCCAGCTAACGAAGAACATGGGGTCTTGAGATGGCCAGAGATGTATGTGTGTGCATAGGTAGCTCAGGAGAGCTAGGAGACATGATCAACAGGATGATTAACAGGGGGTAGATTCAGACTTGACATAAAAAAGAAGTTCTTTACAGTGAGGGTGGTGAGACACTGGAACAGGTTGCCCAGAGAGGTTGTGGATGCCCCATCTCTGGAAGTGTTCAAGGCCAGGCTGGACAAGGCACTGGGCAGCCTGGTCTAGTAGGAGGTGTCCCTGCCAATGGCAGGGGAGTTGGAGCTTGATGATCTTTAAGGTCCCTTCAAGCCTGAACTATTCTATGATTCTATGGACAGTGTGTCTAATAGTTAACAGAAGAAACAGTACATATAGGTTGATGTATGCTGGTTTATCTGTATCAGCAGCTGGATTGGATCAATGGCCTCAGGGCTCACATAACCAGTCCTGCAACTGCAGAGACTGGGATCCAAGCGCAGCTACAGAGCTGACTAAATGAGCCTGATTGCTGGAGGTCTTCACATTGCATGTGTGTATATATCTCCCCACATCTGTATATTTCTACCTAGATATTCCTACTACAGCCAGAGTGGAATAGGATGAAGCCATTGGTACTGTTTGTGTGTGGGAAACATGTCTCTGTGTGTCTATTTAAGTGACCACGTCTAATATATGAGTATTTTGAATTTGTCTGTGTGTGCATGTCCCACTGGGAGTACATGCCAAGCCCTGACACTGGCTGGACCTGAGGAAAGGAGTTGCAGAAGCCCTGCCTCTCTGGGGCTACTGAATTCAGCACCTTAAGGACTTCCAAAAGGCAGCTAGCATTACAATAATAATTTGACTTTCTTAGTAAAGCAAAATGAGAAGAAAATGAAAACGATGGACACCGGAGAAGAGTGTACTTCCTGTGAGGGTTCCTTAAATACAGGTTGAGAAAAGGAGAATGAGGTCTGGAAATCTGCCTTGAGATTTTGGTTCTTATTGCTGTTCGTTATTCTGACATTGGCTTAATATTTTTCTATAAACTAAGTATCTGGTATTAACTTCGGGGACTAATACAAAATGGGTGAAATGCCATAGATGTGAATAGATGAACTTAAAGGAGAAAATGAAGTCAGACTCAGAGACCTTGTGTTCTTTATGGCTTTTTTTTTTTTTGGAATGCTATGTGCTTACTTATTCTTTGTGTCTTGTGGAACAGCTACTTCACTAAGAATGCTCTGCAAAATTGTTCTGTATCTCTTCTCATGTTAAAATCCCTTAAAACTACAGAACTTATGTTTTTTGATAGGATTCTGAGAAGTGTGATAGCACTGGAGAAGTTGGATTGATGGCACTCACTTCAGAGACAAGGATCTGACCTTCTGTGGTCACAGCTGCTGCATGTTCTCTTACTCCATGGATAATACAAAGCAATTCAAAGCAGCTTGTCTCTCAAGAAGAGTATTTTCCTTGAATTCTTCATTTTAATGAATAGTTACTGTGACTTCTGTTTAAGTGAAGACTCCTGTTTAAAGTTGGCTTTTTGCTTCAGAAGTCTCAGAAAATTTCTGGTGATTATTCATCTGGAAGATCTCACAAGATCACTGGTATCCATACATGCCTAATGAGACCCTTTAAAGGTGTGTTCTGAAAGGAACCCATGTGTTAAAAAGTTTAATACGGATATCAGTGTCTCATACAGTATCTCATACAAAATTAGGCAAAGATATCTGAATTTAAGGGAATCAAAGGAATTACATGAATAGTGGAAGATCTTTCAGCAATGGCCTGGAGACCTAATGGACTCAACTCCCTAGAATGGGGAAAGAACACATATCTTCAATGAGGTACAAGCAAAACAATTATCTTCTTTTAGATAGGTTGCTGCATTAATGGATCAGATTCTTCATAGTTTCATCACAAGTAAGAGCAAAAGAATGGGTAATTGAGTTATGATTGCCTTCTGCACTGCCCCAGGTGAGCTAAAGATATGGAGGCAATAAACAGCTCTTTTCAGTGTTGAAGATCTCAACATTGTAGAAGGGGACATTCAGAGCAGTATCTTTTTCTCTTATTTTTGGAGCTCACAAAATTGGTCTGAAGAACAAATATATACTTTTATAGTAGACTAGATAGTGATAGCTAGAATTTTTTTGAAGAAAATAGCCCATTGGGAAGAAACCCTTAGATAAGCCAAAAGGTTTTTGTGGACTACCTTCCCTTTCCCACACAAACAAAATACTGAGTCAAGGATGAAACTTATTTGCAGGATGAAACTTACAGACTTCTAGGGAATAGACTTGTCATATCTCCATTTACAAAGGAATTCCTTCCTTCTTTATTTGTCTCTGTATTCATTTTATTTCAACAGAATCACAAGCTGATGGATTTCCTTGAACTATATTCTGCAGTAACATCCTCTGGAGACATTGCATGGAGCCTATCACGTGCCCAGGAGGTGATTAGGGTAGAAGATTATTTTTTCCACTCTGCTAGCACACCTCAGGTGAGAGTAGTCACCTGATCTAAGCTGTCTTATCTAATACTGCAACACAAGTCATGAACTGACTGTGCTTGATATTAGAGAACTACCATCTTAGGACATCTTTTATTATTACAAGATACCAGAAGTTTTCCATACAGTGTTCCAAGATACATGTACATCAAGATCTTCCCTGAGCCCTTTCTGTCTTGGACCGGTACACTTCTTTATGAAGATAAGACAATTCTTCCTTCTCAAACAACTGCCCTTTATCAGTGTTTCTCACTGGGTGCTCTGTATACCACTATCAGTTTTTAAAACCTGAGATGTGGGTCCGAAAAATGGCACTAAAACCTTACCTTTTTGTCCCATATTAATGGTATTCCCACATATTTATGTGAGCAAGAGAACATAAAAGCAACAAAAAAGTAGAAAATATAAATAACAAACAAGGATTCAGAAACTAGTCAACAGAAAATAGCAAAATATTATGTATAGGTCTGTTTTTTACAGAGAATATTACACAACCTTTTAGTTTAGGAAAAAAAAATTAAAAGAAAGAGGCACTGATCTAAATGATACTGAGCATACTAAGGCATATCATGTGAAGCCATCCATAGAGAACAAGAATGATTTTCCACCCATCATGTGTGGCTACATATCCATGGATTTTCTCAGAGGTCTTGAAAAGCTAGCTACTAAAAGTAAGTCTTCAGTAAGTTACATTCCAACTCTGGTTTGACCACCACTGCATGTGTTTAGAGCTCTGCCTATCAGAAATTTTCCTTTCTTCTCAGAAATGTCAAACCATTGACTCAGAGTCTGACATGATGCTAGAAGATTTTGATCAGCTGACAGAATTCTCCTGTCCCATAATCCTGTTCTCCCTTTTTGTTTTAAATCTATTGTGATTGCCACTACTTGCCAGAAACATGGCACTGCTGCCTCACCGCCACCTTCTGCGTAACTGATGGATAGCAGAAGCTTGCAACTGTACTGTATTACCCACTGAAAAATGAGCTGTTTATTGCAAGGAACTCATGTTTTGTGTTTATCTAAATAATTACTTCACATGTTCTCCCTTCCACCATGTGAAAATAGTTCTTCTCTGTGGGCTGTTCTTTTAAGCAGGTAATACCACATGCAAGTTATTACTGCTCCATCTGTGGCACTCCTATCACAAACAACTGGCTTGACTAAGGAAAGGGGCAGGTAGTCTTCCAGGGAGAAAGCCAACAACAGAATTAAGGCATAACATATTAGTTTTTCTACTCATTGCTCTGATTTTTATCTCATTTTCTTCAGTGGGCAGTTTCTTTTCCTTCCTGCTAACTGCAGTTTCTCCCCTGCATTTCTCCAGAGATGCTCACCAGCCTGGGCTCATGGAGTTCATTCAATCTGGAGAGCTGCTTCTTTTTTGAGAGCTTGCTTGCCAAGCAAGTTTTCCTAAGTTCTCAGAGCTCCGCATGTAACTGAAGTAATTACAGGATTAAGCTCATTAATAATAGGCACAGAAAAATCACTCTTGTTACAGAAGGAGCTCTGGAAAAGGGAGAGGTATTTAAATGTCACGGATGTGAATTTCTTATATCTCTGTGTTTATGTGTACATTCATGACATATGTATGGATTTTTATGTGTGTATGTTTGATGAATATATACACTATGGTAAGTGCTGTTACAAAGTGCTGTTTCAGATGGAGCACTTATTGATAACAACTCTAAACCTCTCTCCATATACTGTAAATTCTTTTAACACCCTGTGCTTACATAGTACAGCAGATTGCACATTCATTACGTGATGACACATGAAATAAGACATGGGTAACAAGACTCGATTCACTGTACATTTACAATGTTTTCATCTTCTTTTTACCATCATTTTTTCTGTGGATTTACTGAGCTCATTGCTGCGAGGTCTAAGATACATGATCCTTACTGCATTCAGGATAAACTATGAGAAAATTTAAGCAATCTCAATAGCAAGGAGGAGAGGGAAGCAAAATCTAACAGCTACAGAAGGCTGTGCAAGTGGGAGCAAGGGGTAGGACTCCGCAGTATGTGTTAAAAATTGAATATCACTCTGGGTGTGCATAGGTGTACACACACAGACAACACTCATTATCGTTGATGGGCCCATAGTAATTATAACAATGAGTTCTAATAGTGAGGTAAAAATTAGACCTTTGCTGCCACAATAATAGTCTTTAATGTAACAAAATCAGCCCAGATTTTCAATGGAACCAGCAAGATTGGATTTTAGTTATTCATCCACTCTGTTGATAATATACCACTGCATAGAGCGATGCTTCAAAAAAGGTTTTGTGTCACAAGTCTATTTTGGTCTGTTCTCACCATGCTGTCTCATGATGCCTTCTTATTAAGTCAGATTTTTTTTTTCCTTTTTTTTTTTTTTAATCTCAGACTAAATGTGATTTAAATATTCCTCACAGGTGTTATCTGAATTAAAAAGCATGACTGCTGCTTGTAGTGTGCTTTCTTCTTAATAGCACAATGCACACAGCTTCTTCTGCTCTCCATCCTTATGCTGCATGCTGCTTAACTGTGCCTTTTAAGGTTTCATCAATTCCTACTGACACTTTACTGATAAATAGGTCATTCAGAAATTCAACTGCATCCTAGTCTGAAGGGTTATGATGCTGTGAGGATACTGAATAATTTCCTTGGTCTTTCTTTCACCTCCCACAGCAGGCAAATCCCACCCAGTAAATCTTCAATGAATGGATTATAAATATTAAGAAATTCACAGAGGTAGATTAAATTTCCTGTGAACAGGGGAAAGAGGCACAGCCGGAGGTTCTCCCTACTTGAACTCAGACTCAGCAACTGGATTATCCACCAGTCCTGAAAAGGGAAAAATGAAAATGCTTACTTGCCCCAGATGTACAATCTAAAGTCGAGTCTTTCTGGAACTATTCTGCATATAGTGGAAGGCAAATACCTCTTCTGTGTGTATCCTGAAAAGGGCACATACATAAGGTAAGGATGGGGTAGTCTCTCTCAAATTGTGGTCCAATGTCCTGGTGAATGGGAAGAGAGGGAGCAGGACTGCCACAGCCTTGTTGTAATGACAGTCTCACATCTGCTCATCTCTCCTTTTTTGGAATAATATTCCTCTGGGAACCTTGTATGAACAAATGAGAGAGTATGCACAGGCCCATGGTGGCATGGTGCTAATACCCCCTTCTCAGAGAAGATGACAGTCCACAACTAAACAAAGGCACCATCAATAGAATAATTTATATTACAAAGGCTAGAGGTGTCTCACTGGGACAAGAAAGTCCATTTTTCTTGTTCTCTGTTTCTTCCCAGAAATGGTCTGTTCACATACCAACCCAAGGTGGTAAGAGCTTAATTGGAAAAATCCATGTAGTGGTCCAGCATATTGCAACTTTTAACAAATTACATTGATTTATTGCCCTTATTGATTCACTGATGTACACAGAATGATCTGATTTCATGGACTGCTTTGCAAGGAGGGAGAGAAGGTGGAAACAACTTTTATTAGTATCAATTTTTCTATGAAGCTATAAATGGTGAAATGCCAAGATGCAATGTGTTCTGATGATATATTGGACACAATTAGATTGAACAATGACTTGCTTATAAATCAAAGTAGAGGAGAGAGCATAAACCATTCCTAACCAAGTGACCATAGAGATTCTGAGACAAAAAGAGGAGCATAGTTGGTTTTCTCATGATTGATATTCAGGTTTTTGTGTCATTGTCATGCGTATCTTTAAATTATTTCACTATGATGTGCTCTTCCTTTACCATCTATAACACTGAATTACCATTTGTTAAGTATTGGTGTATATTTAGAACCTAAATTAAAAATAATTTAAAAAATAGAAACCTGAACAATACGTTTTTTTTCTGAAATACCACCAAGACAAGAATATATGAAGTAAGGATTGTTTTTTCTTTTCTTTTTGTTCAGTTCTTTGTCAAGTAACTGGCAAAAGAAGGGAAATTCACATTTATAACTTACTCAGCAAATTTGATTCCCAGGGACAATATGTTCTAATGCAGTTGTATAATCAGTTCTGTCTTTTTGAAAGCAGAGCATTGTGCTGTGATACAGCACAATGAACTGGTAAAAAGTAAAGGACTTTTTTGCTGGAAATAATCTATTTTAAAGACAGGATACAGTAAATTATTATTGAATCACATGTTACTATATAGGGTCTATAAACCTTAATATGAATAATGTTGACAACATAATGCATCTGCTTGTTTTACCAATGCCTTGTTTTATTAATTCAAGACTTTTACACATACTTGAAAAGAACACGCAGAAATTTGTGATAAAAGCATCAAAAATAATGGCAGTCGGAGACCTAGGCCCTATTCCCCATCCTACTGAAGATTTACTGCAGAAATATTACCCAAACCACCATCTTCAAAGTTCACAGACATTAAGTTTGGATCACTTTTATGATCATGTCATCCGAACTATATAACACAGTCAAATAACTTTTTCAGGGGTTTCTACTTCAAGCCCATATTGAACTTGAGCTGGAGAAAATTAGACACTTAAATCTCAGGCAAAAGGGGACAAGGATTTGAATCCTCTTTGCCATGGTGATGAACATCTTCCATTTTCTTCTTGAAGTTAAGACAGCAGCTGTGCATGTTCAATACCTCTAAAAATAAAGCCATCTTATACAACCTCTCCCATCTTTCAGGAAGGTTGTTTCTATTTCTCTGCCTCTCATCAGTGTTGTGAATTCATTGATATTTGTTAAGCACTTGATGGAAGGTGTTACAGAAATTGAAAATATAGTAATAAATAACTTGCACTGCCTTGAAAGCTCTGTGGGGGGGTGTGTGTGATCTTTCTAGACATGGAGACAGGGAATGTGAAAGGGCTGTTTTACTTGTCCCCTCCCTGTGCACTCCCAACATAAAACATTCAAAGAGTTACCAACATCATATACAGAAGAAAGCTGAGATTTTGAGACAATGGAGAGCAGATAGAATGACAGGTTAATAAAAAAATCAGAAAAGGAGAGCAAAATAAATTAATGTGAAAATAGTAAGGGCAGTGCTGAAATGGCTTTACACTAGGCACCTTTTTTTCTTTTGAGCAGAGACAAAGCAAGAGAAAAATATTTAGATGATTTAAAATGCAGAGTTGAAGCAGCCTTGCTTCTCCTACAGGTCTTCTGAATGGGATTTGCTTCTGTGTGAAATTAAGTGCATTGCATTTCTAACACCCGGGACACATTAGAAAGTGATATGCATTGCCTCAGGATTTTTAGCCCATGCCCAATTTAAATATATTACCACAACAATTAAATTGCAGGCATCCTTTTTCAAATATTCGGTTTAATCTTCCATCAGGATATTAGCATTTATGTATATATAATATATATATATATGCATGTATGTACCTGTGTATATAAATATTTGGACTTTGTTTTTGCTTTGTTTCAGGGGGACGTTGAACTGATCATATGAAAAATATCTCTCCTTAACGATGCAGTACAAGCAAATCCCCACAGAAAACATGCCAGAATTGTCAGGCATTGCTTGGAATATCTTTAGTATAGAGCAGGACACATAACAAGATTTACCCACTGCCTTGGAGACAGAGAAGGGGTTGTCACGAGGACAGTTCTTAAGAGTTTTTACAAAAATGCATGGCTCCATCTGTCTTCTTTCTTTTCCTTGGCTACGAGAACAGCCTAGCAATTTCAATAACCCAACAAGGGACCTCATGCACCAGGAGAAGTGAGGAACAGATTTTTCAATTTGGCACCATTCTGATTTTTTTTTTTTTTTAAATGGCAGTTGAAATAATTATCCGCAACTACAGGCAGCTGATGGATAGCATGTTTAATCTATGGATCTAGCTGCACGCTCTCCAATGTGTACTGAGGATAAACAGGGATGTTATGAGTGAGAGAGCTGTATGAAATAGTTCAAATACAAATCAAAGCTGAAATGATTTGTCTTTTTACTGACTTCACAGAAAAGAAACTAGCCCAGTTGTTTCACAGGCATCATCTGATTTTCAGTAATGCCAGAGTGGCTAGAAAATTAAATAGGAAATGGTGCTGATGCCCTCACCCTGAAACACTCACTGCAATAAATAAAAGATAAACATGTGTATAAAGATATACACATAATCAAAGAAGGAATGTATAATCAAATGCTAGCTATATTTCAGGATGAATGTAGAGAAAAACTCTGCTCACTCACTGCTTAGGACTTAATCCACTGTAAATTTCAAAAGTCAGCATTGTATTTTTTACTGTTGTGGAAAAATGGGAAGTTTCACTAACACTGAATTCAGCAAGTGAGTGTGAATACTTTTAGTGTGGTTTTGTAGCCCTTTGAATTGTGTTTGGATGATTTAACATGTTGCACTTCTTGATGTTTAGATAATTTCACAGTATTTTATGGACTGTTTGATGAGGTGAATGGTTTATCAGAAGCATTCATAGAATCATAGAATAGTTTAGGTTGGAAGGGACCTTAAAGATTATCAAGTTCCAAACCCCCTGCCATAGGCAGGGACACCTCCCACTAGATCAGGCTGCCCAGTGCCTTGTCCAGCCTGGTCTTGAACATCTCCAGAGAGGGAGCATCCACAACCTCTCTGGGCAACCTGTTCCAGTGCTTCACCACCCTCACTGTAAAGAATTTCTTTCTTATGTCAAGTCTAAATCTACCCCCTTCCATTGTTTCTAGTCCTCCCATCCAATATCATATTAAAAAGTCCTTCCCCTGCCTTTCTTCCTCAGTCTTCAAATCACAGGCAACTTGCTTGAAGCTTATGTGTAAGAGAAATGCAAAAATTTTCACTTCTTTCTCTCTCCAATTGATCCCACTAGTCAGTTTGGGGTTTTTCCTTCTTCACAGATGGTTGGTTTTGGTCACAGGCTTAAAGGACTGACTTCTCCAATAACCACAGTTTTCTAACAGTGAATTTCTCAGTAGTCTTGCAATTGCCTTCCAGAAACTATGCCTTTTCCAAACTGTTCTCTGAACGCAGGACAGAAAATGCAGTTGGTACACATTTTAGTTACATTTTGTATATTGCTGCTGTATTTATGATTTTGGCTACAGTGGTACTGAGAAAACCTAGATTTGTATAGAAAAAAGACTTATACTGTACTACGAGCTGCATGTTAAATCTTCTTCTCGAAGCTTACAGGACATATATCAGATGAGAAATGTAAAGGATGAGTGAGCAGAAAAAAATAGCACCATAGATAATGTTTTGGCATCTCTAAAGCTTAATTATTACAATTTTATTTCGAGAGGTATGAGAACAAAGCAGAGTTATAAACACTGATTTAAAGGAAGGCAATGAAACATCTGTGTTCTTAGGAAATTCCTCCTATACATGAAAAGAACAGCAAGCACACTTAAAATCCAGCCCCTGTAGATGATGGAAACCAGCTTGATGAACTGATTAAAAAGACAGGAGACAAGGAGGCTTTGAAAATGTAAACTATCAGGTACTGTTGAATGCAATAGTAAAGGAGAAAAGAATTAGCAGGATGCAGGAGAAGGGAGTGTGCAATACAAGGATAAATCTGAGGGGCTCTGACTCAACAATCTGTCCCTCAAATCTAACAACTGTGGGATGAAACCGTTTGCAGCAAAAGAAAACAAGGATGTTGCATGAGTTGAATCCTGCAGGGGATTTTCGAAGGAGAGGATCTTAGCCCCGTGACTGGAGAGGAAGCCTGTGCTTTGGCTAAGTTACCTTGAAAGCACCTGAAAGACACAGAGAGATGCCTCAGGAGACTCACAGCTATACCAGTGTAAACAAATGAGTTCTCAGCATGTCCAGTGCTGCTGAGGAAAAGCAGCTCAGCCCCCTCCTTAGAGAACAGCAGAAAGGTGAAAAACATCCCTAGAGACAGTGGGTGCTCACTGTAGGGCACTAGCAAGCTGAATGCACTGCCTTTAAAAGTCTTCACTGCTGTGCCCCTCTGCAGCACTATTTTAATTATCTTATTAAGTGCTGCCTCTACCCACTTTAGTCATAAGAGCTCAAGGACAGTTTTTCTTTCCTCCTCTTCAGTGTCATGATGGGTTTGTTTTCTATTTCCCTTGAACATCCTGGTTTCCAAGACACCTCACAATTATTGCATGTTCCAGCCTCATTTAATCCATGTTTTTCTCTTCCCATTTGGTGACTAGTTTTATTTGTTTGAATTTTATCAAGAGTGCTTTTTAATTATGTTTTTATTGCATTTTAATCATGGCTTTATTGCCCCTTGCTGTACCTTGAGCATAATATAAGTATTATCATAACTTTTCAATATTTAAATGATACCGTGTCCGCTATGATAAAATATGCCATTACTAAATGTTGGGTTTTTTTCACATGGTCTTTGCGTTTTTTTCTGTAGCAAATATGCTTAGCAGCTCTCTACTTTCCTCTTCTGAGTGAAGAACTAGGATATCATCCTTTTCTGTTGTTTATTAAAAAGAAGAAGATGAAGAAAGTGTGAAAAAAATCACAGCCTCTGGCTCAGTCACTGAGCTAATGTAAAATGGCACAGTGTTATTAAATTCAATGAGACCTGGGCTAGGTGGGTCTACCCAGGCTACCTAGCGATGCTAACAGACCACACAGAATCTAGTATTTCTAGACTAAAACTATACCTAGAAATTTCCAGCAGCCCCCAAGGATTTTAGGCTTATCCAATTACAAATGACAGTGCTGTATGAAGAGCATCACAAACAACAGTCCTGGAACTTCAGTGTAAGCACATATTATGCTTCCTTGAGTGAAACCCTGGGAAATTTTTGTTACCTTTATATGGTCCAGCAGGACTTCCAGTCATGTTTTCTAGATATCTAAGTTTTCTTTAGAAAAAAGCATATCTATACCCCATTCATGGTGGCTTTTGTTCTTTTTGATAATATTTTCAGAGCCATTCTTCCAATTAAAGCAAGGAGGTTTGATTTGGTATTTGAGGGTGACTGGACGGGGTGTGATGTGAGCACATAATCTCATGAAAGGCTATACTAAGTGCAGCACAACTTTATGCAAGAGCAGGATATTGACAGTGGGTCTGTGTGGCCCAAACACCTTGTCCATACACCCTGTGTTGCAGGATCAGGGCCTCACTAAAGCCTCTGTATGATAAATTCCTCTGAGCAGATAAAAGTGAGGGCCATCAGAATGAAAACATTTTGATGAATAGTACAAAAAAGGAACCGACTGCACAGAACCACATGAACACCTGAGGCCACAGCATGGTGATGGCAACTCCCTGCTGCATAAAAGACAAATTACAAGCACATTTTTTTCCAGAGAGTATGTCCCTGATGCTGTGTAGGTTTTTTGATGTTCATGTTTGATTTGTTTTCTTTCAAATGCCATTATCATAAGGAAAGTTTCCCAAATTTTAAAAGATCAATTTTAAAGTCAAATTTCTGCTAAGTTACTTTCTTGATGAGTTTTGAAAGTAATCGCATGGATTGAAACAACAATGAATTTGGAATTCCTGAAATCCTTATCCTTTACTGTAAGGCTATACATTCTCAGTATTGCAATTAATGCCTAAGACAAGACTCTGTGTAGGTCAAGGAGAAGAGACTTCAAGTGATGAAGAACCCCATCTGTAAATACAGGAAGAGACTGTATGAGAATCAAAGAGCAAAGCAAGAGTTTCAAATCTGCTTTTCCTCATGCTAGTAGGAGGGAATGGTGCTTATTAAACAGACTTCAGAGATGGTAGAATTGTTGAATTTCTGTACTATTGGAAGATTTCTGATTTTTTAAAATATACTTTAAAGCCAACAATCATTAAGTCCTCCTTACAGCAACATTTGGGGGAAAGAAACAATTTTCAGGACAGTTAAGCCATTCTTTCCCCATCAAGGTGACTATGTTTCACTCCTATTTTTGCAGAAATTTCTACATTACTTCACAATAAAAAGCATACTAAGAACAGAAACATAATTCTATTTAAAAACTGGATGCTCAAATGTTATCTTTCAACGCTGTTAAAATATGTTTCCCTACATATTGCTGGAAAATATCAGTTTTTAAATTTAAAACCAAATAAACAACAAAAAAGCCTGATTCTGAAGAATTACTTTTCCTGGGAGAAGAGTAGCACTGAGATATTTCTGATGTGTTTTTAGTTGTTGAAGTATGACTGTCTTCAGCATTGAAATGAAGAGAGCTGGGAAAACATTTGTACACTCCTTCTTGTTTTACTGTCTGTCTACAGTGAATAAACCATCAGTTATGTCTACATAGACACTGCACATTACTATGTCTCTTATGAGGTTTTGTTTTAATGAAAGAAAAGAGCTAATAATTCATGGGTGGGTAGAGTTTTTCTGTAATATCTCTTGAAATGATAAATGTCATAATTTGCCTGAATCCCTGTGTACCATTCTGCTATTCTCAGTGCTAAGAATCCTTTGATCTAAGGAATACTCAAAATAATTTAAAAATACAGTTTCAGTTGGCATAAAAAGTTAAATTCCTTTTAAAATTAAAATAAAAATAATTTACCAAGCTATCATGACTCAATTCCAGTTAATAATTGCACAGGATAATCAAACATCATGCTCCAGAACTCCAATACTGGGAAGCATAAGAGGACTTTTTTTTTTTTTGCACTTTAGGTAATTATCTTCTTTTATTAGAGATTAATTTTTAAAACCTCTTCTCCATTTAAAAACCAAATACTGGTTGCAGGGTAGCACAGGGGTGGCGAATCCTGTGTGTTTTCATGTGGCTGTAAACCACAAGACACATGGCTGAATCAATGTGAGATATGACTGAAGAGCAATTCAAAGACAGGAGCTAACAATGGCTCATCATGGATCCTATTTTGGGAATTGGTGGGGCTATGCCTATGGTCTTTCAAGGTCACCCAGAGATACCAGCTTCATTAGCCCCTTCTGGCTTGGTACTTGCTGTTAGCAGGAGGCTGATTATACCCACAGTCCCCGTGCCAGCATGGCCCATTACTCCTCTTCCTGAGATGTGATTTAGCCCTGGCATGGAAACTTCACTTGAACAGCTCAAGAGATGCATATGGCTCAAGAGCCGCGTGTTGCTGACTTGTGGTCTATGTCCATGAAACAAAACACTGCTTTGATTGTCTCAATATACTCCCCTTAACATGTACCTCCAGATTGCTTTTTGGCACACTTCTCATGGAAATTATTCTTCTCAGAAAAATCAATCCCATATCAGTGGAGTTGGTTTCCTTTTTATATGATATAGGCCATTGGCTTTTTTGGACAACATTCCAACAGTCCAGCATTGGCAAAGTGGTGATGAGGCCATCCAAAACCCTTCCACAGCTTTTTTTTTCAGGAGTTTAAAACAGGAAGATTCTCTAATCTATATAATTCATCAAGGATACTTAGGGAATTCTGTCATTATTAGTGGAGGCTTAGATAGTCACTTAGAAAAGCTAAATATTTCTCTTGAAATTATTTGGTTACACAAAAATTGTATTATCAGTTAACTGACCAGTAGATAATACATAAGTAAATGTATATTTTTTAATTGTGCTAACCAAACCAGTATTTTTCTAAAAACTGATTTGAAAAATCACTTATTCTAAGTGCAGTTTGTCTGGGGTAAATCACTCTGCTGTGGAGACTCAAGGATGCTTGACTGGCTCTGTTCCCTATTCCCTGGTCAACCAAACCTCTTTGACTAAATGACTCTTGCATCTCTAATTTCCAGAGAGACAGCTGTCTACCTGGAAAGACTTGGATGGGAGCACAAGCTTTAGGGGACAGTCACCCTTTTTCCTCTGCATGACAGTCCCATGTCTAGTGGAAAAGTTTTGATCTCTGAATAATTCTATGACTGTTGGTCTAGGAAGACTGATATTATAGGTGCACTCAGGAGTTTCTGATCTCTGTATCTCCACTCTCAAGAGTTTCTATATTCACAATAGAACTCTCTTGGCTATCCATGGTGAGGAAGCAGAAGGTACAATGTCACCAGCATGGGCCAGGCTGAAGTCTTACTCATAAAATCCACTGACATCTCTGCTCCCAACTACATTGTTATTGATAACACACTGTTGTTAATGTTCAAGTATTTAGACACAAAGCTGCAAGGCATATTTTTAGTTGCTGTAAGTTGTCTGAATCCATCAATATATCTATAATATTGGTGTCATGGTTCTGTGATTGACAGACCAAAACTTTTACCTGGACTGCTCAGATCTTAAGACTGTAGAAGAAATACTTTTGACTTTGCAACTTAATTAGGAAAGATAATTAAAGATCATGTGGATTTCACTGATGATTCACACATGTCATGCTGAAAACACCTGTCCAGTTTTATTGAGAAGTTTTACACTTCTTCCCTTACAAAAGGTATAAGGATATCTGGTGTGGATAAGTATTAGCATCTGGGAAACACCTGAGAATGAGATGGATGGAAGATTACATGGTCAAATGGTTAATAACTTGGCTCAGGTGAATGTGTAGAATGCTAAATGCTGAAGAAGCTACTGAAAAGTAGCTCTGCCATCTTTTAGCTCTTTCGCTTTTCTCCTGGATGGTGCTGCCACCTACACCTTTTTTTAGGACTAAGAAGGGACAACATGTACTGTGAGAGCTCCTAATGGCCAGAAACCTCAATTGCAAGCAAAATGAGTATATATCTAAACAGAAATTTAACCAAATACACTTGACATATACTTCCTGGCCAGTCTTCAGGGCAAAAATTTCTTGTTGACATTTTTCTTCCTTAAATCTCTTTTTATTTATGTTGTATAACTCATGTCTGTCATGCAGTAGCCATTCTTTTTAAATGGCTAGTATTTTTAATTAAAGGCTGGGAATCAACACATTTTTTTGAATATTCAAGCTTTTCTCAGGGTACTTAAGTAAGATCTCAGCAGCATAATTTCCGACAGGTCTTTTTGAAAATCCCAGTGGGGATAACGTTATCTCCACCAAATTAATTCCTAGAGTAATTCAGACTGATTCATTAAGGATTTAGTCTTGTGAGATTTTTTTTTTGGCATATCCAGTGCCTCAGAGAGGTAACTGTAAAATTAAGTGTGTGCAGACAAATTAAATTTTGCCCTTACTGGTGGTAGCACTGTTTTCCAAGCATTTCTAATAGAATCACTGTGCTTCAGAGGGTTTGGGAATTTCTTGAATGTTCTTTTGAAGGTGGTGGGTCCTTTCACTTTAATCTCTGGTGCAACAGCCCTCAATAAGGAATAGATCCTAACTTTACCTACTAAAGTTTTTGGTACATTAGATATTAGAACTGATTTTTTAATGAGTCCTTATTTGCTTTTCTCTCTCCTCTTCATGGGGCCAGAGGCAAGGAGAGAAGGTGAAAAACAGCTCTGCTGAGGAATGGATAGGCAGGCTTCTGGTCTACTGAACTCTACAGGAGGGTTGTTACTGATGAGAACAGGGCTCTCTCTGATGAACACAGCTCTCCTGCTACCTCCAGCAGGTATCCCAGCAAGCCAATACAAGCTTTGGGCACAAATGCAAAACAGGGAACAAATGCATTTTTAAAACATTCCTTTCTTTTCCATTCTTTTAAAATTACATTGCCAATAGAAGGCAACAGACAGAACATGCAGTCTGTTCTGTAAGCCTCCCTCCAAATAACTGCTGAGATTCCTGCTAAAAACACTCACATAGCCCTTTAATTCCCTTCAGAGGGATTTTGATAGAAGCAAAATGAAATTAAATATTGAAAAATGGGAAACTTCTTTCCTGAGACTAGTAGAAAAAGACTTTTCAAAAATATGAGACACCATTTTGACCATCTAGCTTGACTTTCTGCAAAGTACAGGACACTGAATTTGGCTATGTCAACCCTGTAAAGGCCCTGTCAACCTGTGCTGGATTAAGATATGGCTTCCAGAAAGCTTGTCTTGGTTTGCAGATACTGGAAGACGTAGAATCTACACTTTGTTTGACAGCTTATTTCGTTTGTTAGGCTACTCATGTTGTTGGAAGATTGTACCTCATTGATAATATCAAATACTTTGGAAATAGGTACTATTTATGTACTTCGTTATGTGACTGCCTTTCCTCTGAGACAGATACCTTAATTTGAAAATGTCTGTGCAGTGGATTACCCATTCAGGTCAGGATTTATGGAGATCCTGTGGGGTGCCAGTTTCTGTTAATTAGTGCAGAAGTCAGAAGCCAGAGAAAACCCCAGGATCATTCTGTCCAGCTGCTGGAGTAGAGAGTCTCCCTTTCCTCACACTGATGCTAAGCTTCTCCACTCCTGGAGATTTTGTCATTACCGAGTCACAAAAAGCTAATGCTTCCTCCTTTATAGGCTGAATTCTTGTGAAAATAGCTCTTTTGGCAGATTTACAGACCACTGAAACAGCTTTCTTACTAACTGCCTGCTGCCTTGCAGTGATGGGGGAGAGTAGGTAAAAATGAGGTTGTTTGCACCAGAAACAACTGGGTTTTGAATGACACTGTCTAGCTGATTCCTAGAACCAGTATTTAAGAGTCCCAATGGGGAAAATACATTTTGCAAAACAATAGGGAAAAAATATATTATAGGCAGTGGTACATGGCCTAAGATCCCAAAGGGAATAATTGACTTCTACAAATCATAGAAATGTATTTTTCAGGCTAGAAGCAAAAGGAGGAAGAGGAAATAACTTTTTCCACAGCTAAAAACCAATACTTTTTTCAGGTGGCTCTTTGGAGTATTGGAGAAACCAATTATTTTCCTAAAAAACCCAATAGGGAGCAATGCAGATATATGAGGAAAGTGCTGGAGAAATGGAGTGGAAAAAATTTTCTTCCTGAACTGATGTGTGAGGACTCACCCCACCACCACAGAAGTGACAGAGGTGTTAAGGTAGTAACAGGTCAGGGTGAATCCAAGAGATCTCTTACTTGCCAAAGTGTGGCAAAACTCAGTGCAACACTGGAAATGTTCTGTACCACTTCTGCTAGACAGAGACTAAGTAACCAAATGGAGAGGGAGGTTAGTCAGCTTTGTTCACAATGTTTTTCTGTGTAGTGATAACGGATAGGAGAGTAAAATTTAATTCATTAAGTGTGTCGTGTTGATGAGAATATTATCTTCCTAAAGGGAAGATGGAAGATGACTACGATTAATTTTCAAAAAAACCCAAAGGTTCCACAACATCTCAGGTGCAGCCCCTGAGCTCTGTGTTACTATATCAATATTCTATTCTAGTTTCTACAAACTCCTTCTCTCGAAATCTTGAGCCATCCAACAGTGGTTTTTGTTGGAGGGTGAGTGACTGGCTGCTGCTCTCTGCTGCTAACCTTTGCATCTCTTTGTGGTTGCTCTCCAATCAGTCATTAGAGTGCTCTTCAGCCACGTCAAGTTTAAATGTATCCACAGTGATTTGTCACTTTGATGGTAGGGCTCAGCTCTTGCTTCCATCCACAACTAGATGGAACTCTGCATCTTTCCTATCCTGGTGCTGTAGGTGACATGGAAAGTGCAGTCACTCTGGGAAGGTAATGCTCGTATTGGTGGTAACCCACTAACTGCCAGTGGAAGTGATTAGGACTACATTATGATTTCTACTTTTTGTATTTGACCATTTTTCCTTGTGCTACCTTGGTCTATGAGCATGGGGGTAACTACTTCACTGTGCTTAGCCCTTGAGATAATACTGAGCCTTGCAAAATGATAAGTTCCTTTCCTGCTACAGCAGCTGCTGTACTGTGGTCTTAAAACTGCTCCACAGTGATATATTTGTCAAAGACAAAATTAGGGCTCCTGTTATTTGTACTGCCATTGAGAGATGTATTTCTTTACCAGAATACCCCTGTGATTGTTGGGATCATGCTCACTGTTCATGGCACCCACCAGTGATAATTCAGCAGGTCCTGCCAATGAGAAAAAAAGTCAGATCCAAGATAACAACAGAACCACTGCAGCAGCAATGGAGTAGGCACAAACAAAGAATCAGGCCTACAAAAAAGAAATCAGATTATTTAGTGCCTGAGCAGGGACTGAATAGTGTAGTGCTTGGCACTGGTCAAGCACCAATCAAAATTCAAAGTTAATGTAACCTATACTCTATCTCCATTTACTACTAAACTAGTGTTTACTATTGTTACAGCTTTTCACTAGACCTTTTCCACATTCTGGAAAGCTTTTCCAATTTGAGCAGCACCTCAGTGACTGTCAGTGGCTATTATCTGTTAAGCGTTAGAGGGCTATCAAGGTATGTAGTAGCTTAACTTGTAAGAAAAAAACTAATGTGTTTCAGTGATGAAGCACAGAGCTGGATGGGAGAGTCGATGTAGGGAGGCAGAAAGAAGTTGGGGCAAATACTTCATCATTGGACCTTGAAGATACTGGCATGCTTTCCTTCTTTACAGAATCTGGAATTTCAGAGAATTTGCATCTCCTCTAACTACAGTTCATTATCAACTTAACTTCAGAGATCTTAGAATATCATCCTCAACTTTCTGCAGACTGTATCTCCTAATGGAAGTTAAAAGATGTTTTTGAATCGATCCCTTCAGACAGGAAGTCTTACAATAATTCTTGAAAAACTGCCTCAAATAGAAAAAAGTTACCTTTTCTCCTCCCCTCATTCCTGTCTGTACATTCTAGCTTTTCCATTTCTGCTACTACCCCTTGTAGAACAGAAGAAAGTGGCATAGTGCTATCTAAGCATAACATGGTTTATTTATGCCTGTTCATTAATGCAGTTTCTCCTCCACTTTTTGAATAGGAGTTGGATCGATTTTCATTCATCTAACAATGATTTTATGACTTGTAGAATGGCATGGAGTAAAGCTGCAGATGACAAACATGTCTGCCTGCTTTCTTTGGTGGCTTGAGTTTCTGGACACACAAGAATAGAGAGAGGCCAGTGGACAAATAAACTTGAATTGAATGTTCTTGGCTATAAACAAGGAACTGGGAGCTGTTGCTGTGTGCCTGCATCATTCTTTCTGGTGCCTATTGGGACAGTGAAATCAAAGGATAATTTAAGCAATTCAGGCAAAAGAGAATGCATATACCTGGAGACCAACACAAGAGTGATTGACACTTCTTTACATATTTGAAAGCTGAAAATTACTTTAGTCTAACTTCCTGTGTATGAAATATGGATACATTTCAGTCATTTCACCATTGAATCCAGGAACTACCAATGCAAACTACCTCTCAGAACCTATTTTCCACAAAGAAACAAGAGATGTAAACCTGCTACCCTCCATATTTTGTTAGAATTGTTATTTACACTCACCATTCTTTATTTCTAATTTGAATCCATCTCCCTTCATCTCCCATCCACTGATTCCTTTTACGACTATCTCTGCTAGATTAGTTAATCTTACTTCTCACACCTTGTTCCTTTCAAGCACTTCTAAAAATAGATAAAGGCAACAACAGCTTGGGGAAGGAGAGAGGATAGAGGGAGAAAGAAGGAATGGAGAAACAAAGAAAAGGAGGGAGGAGGAAGAAGGAAGGAGGGTTCAACATACTCCTCTTTTCCCCCCTCTCCTGTGTCTACCCCACACCAACCCTTTTCCAGCCCATTTTCCCCCAAATCCCACACCCCTGGGCTCCACTGGAGACTCCTCCCCTCCCCAGATGTTCCAAATCAGCTCCCTCCACCCCCTCTCCTATTTAACACCAGTGAGGAAGGGCAGCAGCCACCATTTGCCCCCACCGTGGGGCCTGAGGGATGCTCCTCCTGGTGTTTCTGCTGCAGGACATCACTGGTGAGTTGCATTTTCCAAGGGGCCGCGGTGGGAGGAGAAAGGCCGGGGGGCCTGCTGGCCCCCCAGCCTGGTTAGGCAGGGGGTGGGTGATGGCCTCGTGTTTCTATTTCTTGCCTTAATGCTCTGTGGGGTTTGCCTGAGGTCAGGTGAATGTTTAGCACTAAGGGAGGGAAAAGAGAAAAAGAGAAAGCAAGCACTCTCTCCATGTTTTTCTGGTGCACATTTCATTGAACCATTATAATAGTCTTCAGTCAAATCTAAAGAGTTAATGTCATAAAACTAATGATATCATAGAAAGGCTGATAAAAGTATGTCGCATCTATCCTCGCACTGAGTGTCCATTTAAGTGTAGCTCAGGATGGCTGGCTTCTAGACACTTGTAAGGGGAAAGAATAAAAAGTAATAACAACTATAAAGCTCATTACAACATTGCATTTGTATTTTTCAAAAATAGAAGTGTTTTTAAATTTTTCACTTTATGCAGGTGAAGGGCAAATTAAGGAGAACTACATTAGTCCCAAGTCATTGAACCACTTACCCCTTATCTGATAGCTTTCTAAGCATCATGAGCTTTACATGTGTAATCAGGACTCAGGATATCTCATGGAACAGAAACTTCTGTCAAATCTGATCTTCAGCTTTGTGAATCTAACCATCTTCTCCTGATCTTTGAACTGAGAGTAGCAGTTCTTCACCACAAGAATCCTCCACTACCTCTTCTGCAAACAATTTCAGTTGTTCAGGTAGTCAAAGAAACTGTGAGATAAGCTGTGTGTATTTTGTTGCTGTCATGTACACAAGCAACCATATGCACTTGAAACAGGAGTCCAATGACAATGGCTCCGTTATCTTTGAAAGCCTTTAATGAGCTCCATATGTCTACCAATCTGCAGCACAAATTTGAGGCACAAATTGAAATAGGGGTTTTTTTCTCAAGGACTCATTGGCTTATTGCTATGGACCGTGTTCTGAACATTGTTAGGACACTGGAAGATGGATGTCTCTGGATAGTGTAACTGGTTCCTGATCTAAACCCTGTAGTAAGCCAAAGTTTACAGGAGTAGAAAACAGCTTTTATTAAACCAAGTGCTGGAGAAAGTAGAAGAGGTGTCAGGTGCACAAATTCTGCTGCTGAAACCTTGACTGTTTTTTTCCCTTGTTGGCTTAATAAGGTCTCTCTTTAAAAAACTTCCTGGTTTTATACCTTCAGATCATTATATCACCAGTAATAAAGATCTCCATGAAAAGAACCAAGAAGGTCACATTAAGTTGCTCTTATAATGCTGTAAACATCTAGTCTTGCATAAAAATAGACCAATGGTGTTATTACTAGAGACCAATGACTGGCTTATTTTTTCCTGTACATTTTTGCAAGAGTTCATGTTTAGAACTGAATTTGGTTTCCTGAGCTCATCTACAATCACAACAAGGTGGAACTCTATTTTGCATATCTTACAGTGCTGTCATGAACAACAGCAAGCTGTGCATGATTGCTAGCTTAGACTAGGTTATTTCAGCTCTGTACCAATCTGCCTGGAATTTGATACAGCACTTACTGGTGAAGTCTTCCCTACTGGCAGCAAAGTTTCAGTATTTCTCCAGCCACCTTCAATCACAGCATCCCAGCTTCAAGCTTTGGGAATATTAAAGGGTTCTCACAAGGGAAGACTTTGATGAATTCAGCGATGCATTAAGGACGGCCTGATGCCTTGCTCAGAAAACAATCTGTGGCTCTGCAGCTGAGAAGTGATGAAAAGGAACAATCAAGCTCTCTTTGTGATGTGATGTCCCTTGCAACACTGCCGTATTTGAGATTCCTTATCCTCACGGCTTAGCCAAAGGCACAAACAAAGCAGAGTTAGCCAAGGATGTCCATCAGTCTGGAATAGTCTTTGGTTCCTTCAGGCACAAAAAAGGCCCCAGATATTCAAGCAACTAGCTTCTTATAGTGGCTGTAGCAGCAGATTTTTTCCCATGTTTTTTCACAGAAGAGAAACTGGTGAAATCTTTTTTGCTTGGGCATTTAGCTTCAGCCAAAGGCTAAGTGACCTTTCCTGCTTCTTGTCGATAGGGTGAAATAACCCCAATTTGCTTTATAGTAGAAATTGCCTTGAGATTATCTAATGAAGGTATTATTATCATTATTATGAAGTGAATGAGGAAAGTGTTTGGATAATTGGCAGAAGAGAAAATGAGAGCAGTGAACATTTACAACTCTGAAGCCCCTTGGCAACAGACACCTTCTTAAGTGTGTCTGAAACAGGCAGCTCCCTTGATCAGTATAGACCTCTTGGTTTGAGAGGCAGCTTCCACTAGAAGTGTAATCATGAATTTAAATGCTCAGAGAAACAGAAATAACAAGTTGCTTGATTTTTCACCCCTCCTACTAACTAAATATTAATTTACTGATAATTGACTCAAAGGTATAGACCATATTCCCCAGCACAAATTCACCTCCTACTATTTGTTACTCTGAAATAGCAAAGAAACAACTGCCATTTACACTGGCATGTCCTTGTTTTGTTCTGCTGTGTTTGATTTTTTTTTTTTTTTAAAAACCTGTTGATTTTAATGCTGGAAAAAATCCATCCAAACTCCTCCTGAGAAGGGAATAGATTCCTCCTGCTCTATGAAATGCAGGAGTAAAAGATGGAGCAAATATTTTAGGTAAATGCTTAAAGCAACCTCAGGATCTGTCTCTGCATTGATTCTCCATTCTCAGACATGGAGGAAACGCACCAAGCAGGCAAGAGCCGTGAAGTGCTGTTTTGCCTAGAGAGGCTGAAGTGTCATGTCAGATGAGCTGCTGTCCTGGGATGCTGAGTCTGGGTCCCTGCTGCCATGCATGATGCTGCTCTCTATCCAGTGAGGCTCTAGGCGAGACAATGTGAATATACATCTAGTATATCTTTGCTTACCTATTTTCTGTTAAAATACAGGGCTCACATGCCTTTTTTTTTTTTCTTTTTTTTTTGGCTGTGGCATAATCCACCTGGCCTCTGCCTGTTGTGCCAAAGGTTACACAGCTCCCCTGGGTACTATTTTATGTCAGCCAGCCTCATGAAGGTCTCTCCAGCACCATCCCAAGGTGTCTTAAGAGGGAACAAGAGGCACTCAATTAGACAAATTAATTTAATTCCCCATGCATTGTTCCAGCATCGTGTATTTATTCTCCCCAAATGCTCCTAGTATTTTTCTCACTGGCATATTTTTCTGTATAAAATTTTAGTTTTATAATGTACGAATTATAAAAGTTCTACACAAACCCCTAAAGTATTCTAAGGAAAACAGAAGAAAAAGCAACTTGTTCTCACTATTTCTTCTTATAAGTAAAATACAATCTTATTCCTGGTAGAGGCATTGTTTATAAATGGGGAACCTAGCATGAAAATCGATCATACATTCCTTTCCTCCTTCTCCTTTTGATTCTTGTGATTTTTTTTTTTTTTTCAGAGATCCCTTATTGTCCAAAGTTATGTGTTGTTGTGCTCCTAGCTGAAGCATTGAAATGGAGGACAGTAAATTTTGACTGTTGTAATGAGGTAGGAAGCATGATAGAATGTGTAGGGACTGAGGTGCCGCATGGTAGCTGCTGAAATAAGTGCCAGGGAAGGCAATTTTCTATTTGATGTCCTTTTAATCCATTCCTACTCATTTATATAGATTGGCAGTTCTTAGCATGTTCTTCTGAATCTACACAATGCCTTACACAATATCACTTCAGTCTCAGTTGGAGTCTGTAGAGCCCCTTGTCAGAACATATAACAAATACTTACAAACAAATGATAATAAATTCTACTAGCAGTTAGTGCCGCATGAGGATATCACAGATGCACTTTGTTCTTTCATTACACTGAGAAACAGAAGCATTCAGGCAATCAACACAGTGAGTTCAAGGCTTGGCCATCAGTGCTAATAATGTCACTTGCCACCAAACCTCAGCAGAAACCTGACTGAGGGTGGAAGGGCAAATCGCTGTCACCTACCTGTAAAGTGATACAACACGACACAACCCAGATAACTTTTCCACATGAAAATTTCAAGTTATTTTTGTTTCCCTGAGAATAAACCTCTGTTAAAATAAACCACAAATGCCACAATCCTCCTGGCTCTCATTTGCCTCCTGCAGTTTGACCATACAAATAAAGTATGAGAACATGAATAAGCTCTCCAGTCAAGCTGAAAGAGGAGGAGCTGACAAGCCAGGAAAATGTTCTCCTGTAACCTTGAACTTGTATCCACTTCCCTCTGAAAACAAGATGTCTCAAGGCAGAAGGGGTGGAGGTGAAATACTTCACAACATCAATACCATGTTATGAATACCTCAGAACTGTGGTAGCCTGAAGGTTTTGTGGGCTCTATGGAATTTAAAATCAACCTACTACAGAGCATTTCCTTTTTACACTAGAAAAAAAATAAGAAAGAAATTCAAGTTCAGCTTGTTGGAATTATAAATCATTGGAAAAAGCAGGCTAAACAAAGGAACAGCTCCTGATCAGTGATTCAGTGCTTTGGCTGATGGAGAGCTGAGCCAATAATCTGGGTGATACTCTGGAGAATTAGCATAGGGCCTTGGAGCTGTACTACTTCCACAAACTATATAGCACTGGACAAGTCATTAGGTCTCGTTTGTTCCTCAATATATCCTTTCTGAAATGGACACTCTCCTTTTTTTAATTTACAGCAGAGCTGTAGGAATGAAAATCTTTGAAGACTGTTAGAAAATTGACACAGGCAGGAGAACATCCCACTGTTCATCAAACTCAGGTATTCTATCAGTTATCAGACAGAGGAAGAGGAGATATGACTCCAACATGTATCCATCCTTTGCAAGTTCAATAGTGCTAAGGTTCAACATACTCCTCTTTTCCCCCCTCTCCTGTGTCTACCCCACACCAACCCTTTTCCAGCCCATTTTCCCCCAAATCCCACACCCCTGGGCTCCACTGGAGACTCCTCCCCTCCCCAGATGTTCCAAATCAGCTCCCTCCACCCCCTCTCCTATTTAACACCAGTGAGGAAGGGCAGCAGCCACCATTTGCCCCCACCGTGGGGCCTGAGGGATGCTCCTCCTGGTGTTTCTGCTGCAGGACATCACTGGTGAGTTGCATTTTCCAAGGGGCCGCGGTGGGAGGAGAAAGTCCAGTGCCTGGACTACAAGGGTAATGCTGGAAATCTTGTGAAGAGACTATATGTGAAGGTGGATAAACTTCCTGTGAGAGGTTGAGTCTCTAGGTATTGTCTTCAGCTTTTCTTGGAACAATCCTGAGAGAAAAAACTGTTAAACTAAATACAAATAAATGAATCAATCCTGAAGTCAGGAAAAGAAATGGAGAAAGACAAATAGGTTTCATGAGAGTTCAATAAATGGAGATGTGGCCGAGAGCCATATAAAGGCAAGGAGACAGCAAACAATATGAAAAACTTTTGTATCTCAGGTAGTGTAAGGGGCAGACAGGCTCCAGCAGCTGTTGGTATACACAGGATCATTAAAAAAAAAGAACCAACAAAAATCCCATGTCCCTGTGCAGGTTGGTAACTAAAGTCCAAGGGAGGAGTGAAGAGGGATTGGACATTGGAAAGTATCAGGAAAAAAGAGCAAAGTAAAAAAAAAATTTTCCATACCCCATTCTGCACTGGAGTTTATTATAGTTTTTGTCCCAATGTAAAACTATGAGGATTAGAAAGCTTGTCATGGAAGACTGGAAAAAGACAGAATAAAAGTTTTGGAGACAGGTTGACTGTGGATATAACGTATTAAATTTTAGATGCAGCAGTGGAAAGCAGAGAACTGAAATGGTAAAATAAAAAGGTTATTAATCATGTGATTTACTGAAATCTGCTGGAGAACCATGACAGAAACACTGAAGATGACAGGATCTTGTTTTAAGATAAGCAGAGCAGTACTCTGCAGATACTTCTTTTACAAAGCTATTTTTAGACAGCAATATTAGATGAAATGAATCCTAACTATGGGACAGAAAACAAAGTACCAGAGCTGAATTTCCTAAGCCTTAAACGCAAATTCAGCTATTAGGCTGTATTTTCCTTCTACAGGTTCTTAAATTCCTCCAGTTTTTATCACACTGATCTCAAACGATTGCCGGGCAGACGAGCTCCG
>VZTY01014307.1:40455-50842 GCA_013400935.1 Turnix velox | reverse complement strand
AATTTAATTTTTTTTTTACTACGGTTGGAAAATAAACCAAAACCTTCACGTTCCCCCAAATATTTCGCCGTGCTCCCCCCCGTCTTTGTGTGCCCAGGAGGTTCCTGGGTTCACCTCTCCTTTTTGCCCCTTTTCTCTCCCCATTTTGGGGCTCTCACNAAAAAACACCTCGTGTCCCCGCTGCCAGCGGCCGCCTATCGTCTCTTTTAAGTTCTGAAATAATCATAAGCCGCGTAGCCCAAGTGCCTTTAATGTATTTGCCGCGATGTTTACGGGTTCTTTAGTAAATAAATATTTCATCCGGGAGCCGCGATGCCGGGAGATTATCAGCAAAAAACTGCGTGGAAGGGCATCCATCCATCCATCCATCCATCCATCCATCCATCCATCCATCCATCCATCCACCCATCCCTTCTTCCCTCCCTCCCTTCTTCCTTCCTTCCATCCATCCATCCATCCATCCATCCATCCATCCATCCATCCATCCATCCATCCATCCATCCATCCATCCTCCACCCGTTTTCCCTGCGTGATTCAGTCCCGCGGAGTGTGTGTGTGTGCGTGCGGGGAGGGGGGAAGAGCTTTAGGAACACGTTTGTCACTCCGGGTTTTGGGAAGCAGCGGAGAAAACCCCAAAATCCGATCGCTCCGAGGCTGCAGCGGGAGCCGCCGGCATCCTCTTGCGCACCCGCGGACTTCCAGCGGGTCTCCCAGGGGAAGAGGGACCTTAAAAATGTTCCCAAAGAGTTCGGGGGGTTGGTTTGTCACCGCGCCTCTGCCCAGCATCACTCTCCATCCCCATTCCTGTCCAGGGAGGAGCTCTCTTCTCCTTTTCCATTTTTCTCCCCGTTTTCCCCGCAGCGATTCGGACCTCAGGTATTTTGTCTTTTTTTTTTCCAGCTGCCATCAACAGCTGGCACCAAATTCCATCCTCCCAGAGCCTGGATCATCTCATAATAAACCCAAATCAGGGTGTAATCACCCCAAAAAGCAGACTGAAACTTTGCAAACTTAGGACCAGGATGACTTTATCAAGGACGCGCATTTCAACCCTCAAAGCCCACAGCCATTTATTTATTTTTTTTTAACCTAGTTTGGTTATTTGGTGTTCCCAGAAGTCAGAGTATACACATACATGGAAATGTGCATGGAAATGACTCTGTAAAATAAATTAGGAAGCAAAAAAAAGCCAAAAAAAAGGAAGAATTTTAGGGTTTTGCTGGTGGAGCACACCACACTTCCCCTATTCCACCTTCCCCTTGCAGTGATAAGAGGATGGTTTTATCAGTATCAACCCTAAGAGGTATTTTCTTCACCAGCCACCTTGCCCTTCCCTTTTTTGGCCTCAAAACCACCAAGAAAGGTAAAAGAAGGTGGTGGATGGAAGCAGGAGAAGGGTCGAAAACACAGAGGCAGACCCTGGGAGATGCTGCCCGGAATGACGGAGCTTTCCACCCAGCTTGATGCGGAGCCGCAGTGAATTCAGTGGTTGCCCTGCCAATCACAGGGAAGTGCTAATATATGCCAAAAAATCCTCGGTGCACCACTCCTAAACTGGGATAATAGGGGGGCTAGGCAATGGCAGGTGGTGGTAGAGTCGTCAGAGAAAGAAGGGAGAGAGAGAGAGAGAGAGAAAGGTTTTTGCTAATACAATCCGCCCGTCCTTCGTGCTGACAGGTGACAGAGGGGTCAAGCTGCTAATGAAGGTCTGCTCTGCTGAGGCTGGGGGGCTCAGAAGGTGGCTGCTGGAAAAACCTCCTCCTTCTTCTTCTTCCTCCAAGATGGTGAAAAAGCTGCTGCTTTGCAGGTTACTGCGTGGTTTTCACCCCCCTGACCGAGTCAGCGGCGCAGCTCCTACAGCAAGGGGATAAAAAATGAGGGAAGAGATGTTCCCCCCCCCCAAAAAAATAATAATAAAGAAAATAACAAGCTTTTTGGTTATTCATGAAAACATCTCAGTACATGGAAAAGCAAAGAGAGAGGTGGATAAAGAGCACAGCACAGATTTGCATCTCCAAAAGGTTCTCTTTTCAGCCACCTTGTTCTGCAGGATGTGTCAAAAAATTGTTCTGGAATGGGCAAGATTTCTCTGGTTTGTCTCCCTGCTTTCACTGCCCCTCCCGTGTGTGTGTGTGTGTGTGTGTGTGTGTGTACACACTGCAGCACTGCCACCACTTCTCTCCTGTTCTGCAGTGCCATCTTACCCACGACCTGCCAAACTGTGTCTCCCTCGTGGTGCCACACGTGTGTGCGTGGGAGCAGAGAGCAGCAGGGATGAAGGATGGGGAGAACACCCATGGGCTCCTGCCCCATCCCACCCTGGGGTTGTAAAGGTGTCATCACCCCCCAAGACCCAAAACCTTGACAAAACACAGTGCAAAAAACCCTTCCATTTATCCCCAGGCAAAGGAAAACTCTCTGGGTTGTGTCTCCATTTTCCCAGGCTGATATTCTCCTGCCTACTGTGGGGGCAGAGGGAAGGCCATAAGGAGGGCAGCTGCAAAAATCTGCATGTTTCCCTCTGAAGTGAGAGCTAAATATACTTGGGGAGAGAGAGAGAGAGTTCTTCTAAATTAGCAAAATTCAAAAAGGCCCTAAATAAGAAAAATTGCAAACAAAAGGGAAAAAAGACCCCCAAAACCTTTGAACAGTAAATAAACCATCACTGGGCACCAAGTAGAAAATAAGATGGTTTTATGGGCTATTTTTTTTTTTTTTTACTATGAATGACACCCCACTTCCCCTATTCCACCTTCCCCTTGCAGTGATAAGAGGATGGTTTTATCAGTATCAACCCTAAGAGGTATTTTCTTCACCAGCCACCTTGCCCTTCCCTTTTTTGGCCTCAAATCCACCAAAAGAAAGGTAAAAGGTAAGAAATAAAGAAACAAAAAGATGTATCTGATTTTAGAATATCTGCCTGCCACAATTGTTGCCATTCATTTAAAAAAAAATTAAATGAAATATGGTAATAGAGAAAGAACATTCTTGTCCAGACAAAAGAATGAGATAAGACCATCCAATACATAAAAAAAATCCCTTCAGACATTCCCCAACCTCAGTTATTTGGGCTTTGCCTGCTTCAAACCAAGCAGCCACCACTCCTGCCTGCCTCAGAGTGTGTGGAAAGGGTCTTAAAGGTCATCTTCCAGTTGGGACTCTTTCAATATATTTATATATAAGGACGTCTCATGTGCTTTCTTTTTCACAGGAGGGTTCAGAGAACCTGGAACAGCCTCTCTCCTTTGAATGTTTATTCTCAGAGCACTTCTATTTATGCCTCTGCTTGTGAGAGTTGTGTGACTCAGTTATCAGCAAAACTGAATTCATTTCCTTAAGGTCACTTGTCCCCCCCCCCTGGGGTGGGTATGAGGGCCAGAATATTATTAAAATGAAATTTAGCAGAGGGAAAAATTCATCAGTTTGGTTTTGTTCATACTCAGAATCCAGCACTACTTCAATTATTTTTTTTTTTTAATGGGAGCCAAATTTTTGCTGTTTTACAGCAGGTAGAAGTAAAACTTTCCCAATGTTTTTTTTCTACATTCTTAATTCCCACCATCTATTCCAACAAAAGGCCATGCAGAGCTTTAGGCAGGTTTGTAAATGTATTTTTATTAATGTTGTGACAATCAAAATATATATGTACTACTGATTTCCCTCCTCCCTCACTCCCACCCCCCCAAAAAATATTAAATGAAAAATGTAATACATATTTTTTTTGCCCACCTTGTGTTCCTGAAGGCTTTGGGAATCCAAAAAAAAAAGACCCTGACATAAAGAAACTGAAGCAAACTGCACAATTAAGAGACTGAAAGGTGTTATGGTGCTGCATTTAGACTGCAAATGAAGTCAGATGTTCCTGTTTAATCAAATATAAAGCCTCAGCAAGTCTCTGTTTCGTGAGGATTAGAAACAATAAACAAATATACACAGAAAGCATCCCAAAAGAGGAAACCTGTTAGTTATTTAAATACGACTGTATCCAACATAGCAGCTAAACACTGGACAATGTTTGAGGTCATCAGCACATCCACATGCTCTTCTAAATGACGTTTGGGGTCCTGAAACACAAAGGATGCCATGAGAGAAAAGATCTCATTTATTTCAGGTCTATTTAAGATGATTGGGAGTTAAGAAGATGGGTTGGTAACACTCCTGCACTTTCCATTCTAACAAATGACTGAGTTTCTATGACTAGGATTTTATTAATCCATAATATCACTCAGATAAGTTGAGGATATTGGAAGTAAATTTCTACCCAGCCTCTGAAGATTTGAACATTTTAAGGCCAGAGTTTTAAGAAAAACACAAAATATGTGGAATTTACCACGCACCTCACTAAGGCCAGTATTTTAATCTGAGATTTGGTACATTCAAATTGGTTTCCAGACCTTTCTACAAAGGTGTGTCGTCTCCTGAACATATTTATAGCCATTAAAACATTCATAAAATGTTCATAAAAGTTGGGTGTTAAGACTAAGAGCAGCATTCTGAAAATACACAACCCCACACACTATTACTCAATGGATGTGGGCATTTGTGGGCATCTGTATGGAACAATAAGATTATTTCTGGTTGAAAACTACACTCACTTCTTCAGTTGCAGAATTTAGATTAAATAATTCATCTCTAATTACTGCAAAATTATCATCAGGTAGAAGAAATTTTAAAAAATCTCCTAAATTTATACTATAGTATTATTGCAGCACTGTTGTGTGTAGGGTGATTAAAGATGAAAGACAAGCATGTGTGGGAATTGAAAATTTTTAAAAGAAATAAAGAAAAACTGTCAAAATCTAATGAACCCATCAAAGTTTCCATAGAAGTGTACTAAAAATCTGTGTAAACTGTATAGTTCTCCTATATTCTCTCTGTTCCTAGTAAATTAGGTAGCATAATAAAGCAGTAGTATAATAAAGTAGTACCCCAATTGCTGTTTTACAATGCTTTTTATGTGAGTTGTATTAAAAAAAATACTTTGCTGAACCCTTTTGTAATTTAAAAAGAAAAAAAGGGTAAAAAGGAAAAAAAAATTATTTTCTGTTTAAAAAACTACATCAAACCAGGTTTGTTTCTTTTTTTTTCATGTACATGCAATGCTTGAAACAACTAGTGGAGCTCAAGTTGTGTTTGGGATGACATCATAAGCCTTAAAATACAGCCCCATCCTTTCATGTTTTGTTTTCTGGATGTATTTATGTGTGCGTAGGTGTGCACAAACTCCATTGTTCTGAGTGCTACAAGAAAACACACACGAGTGACTGAACAATAGTGCAGATGTGTTATGACATAGCTGCTACAAGCTGACACATAAGAGCCATCCAGAAGCCTTTAAATTCTTCTGCTTCTACCAGCAAGACTGGTTCTTTACAAACTAGATATTTTTCAAGCTGTTTTATGTTTCCATTGCCCTCCCTGAATCTGAACACAACCTTCCATGAGCTACTTTGCTTTCCTCTCTCTCCCCAAAGCACTTTTCTTTATTTTTATGCTGAAATTGAATGGAGAAATTGTGTTCTTTTAGACAGACATTGTATCCTCGTGTTGCAAAGGGGGAGAATGACTCGAGTGGGTGTTTTCAGTTTCAGTTACAGTCCTAAACTGTTTTCCTCCAACAGCAACACTCCTGTGTAGTGGAGCTAAGCACCAGCAGTGTGCTCATGAGCTGAGGATAGGGATGAGCTGGCTCTTCAGCCACACTAATGTATAAATAACATTCCCATCTCTTTTTTTTTTTCCCCAATTATTACTATTTTTTTAAGTCTCCAGCATTATGGCCTCTCTGACCAGGCTTGGATATCTCTATATATCTTTATTCTTCCTCTAGGAAAGAAATTAGGAAAAAAAAAATAAATAAAAACTACTCAATCTCAACAGTGCTCCTCAACACAGAATATAAATGCACGTAGAGCACAACTTGCAGAGATACCACCAATTATCCAGAGTCAAAAAAGCCTCTTTCCTCACACAACCAACAAAAATAAATTAATTATTTGGAGCATTGAGAATATCCTGCACGTAGAACTAAAAAAAAAAAATAAAAAAAAATCACCTATGCACATGAAGAAAAAAAAAAATTAATATTTAGAATGAAGGAAGCATATCATTCCACCTCACTCTAATTCATCACACCTCACCTGCTTGCCAACATTTTTTATTGCCAGCTGTTCAGGTGTCATCTTATCTTCTTCTTCAACAGCCTGTGAAAGAAACACAGAAAAGGTCAGTGTTTCAGATTTCATTTACTTTTTCCCCAAGCCACAAGACTCTCAAAATATAATTCTCTTTCTCGGGGAATTAAAAAAAAAATTAAAAAAAAAAATCAAACAGCAACACATTTCAGAAAGTCAAAAGGAAAGGTACTTCAGCTTTTCAGCAGACGTGGTTTTAATTACTAAGTGTTAGTGCAAAAGATCAAGGCAAACACTCAGGAAGGATTTTATTGTCAGATATTCACAAACTGTTTTTAAGCAAAAATCTGAAATGAGCAGTATCAATAGTTAAAGGCAGTGGAGGATTAGTGAAGCAGAAACAAAAACAATGTTACCCACATTGTTTCCACTACTCTGTACATTTTTCATACTGTTTAAAGTCACTTGTTTTAATTTATAGTGCCCTGATGCAAGTCAACCCACTAAGGAATATAATATTGAATTTCTCTTTTAACTAGGTTAAAAAATAGCACTTAATCAAGGATGACTGAAGTGTTACTACTCATAAAATACTTGTTGAGATTTAGAGTTCATAAAAAATATTTCTAAATGTAAGTGGCAGTATTAAAACAGTGCAAGTAACTGTGATTCCTCTTTCTAACAACATCAACAGTCACTTCTTTACCTAAAAAGAACATTGAGATGGGCTCTAGAAGGTGTTCTAAATATTCACTGCTCATCTACTGGAATGATAGAAATAGATAACCCTTATTTTGCTATCCTTATTTTGATCTACAGGAATCTTCTAGTAGAAACACAAAATTGATTTATCCACTCAAATTTCCATGCAAAACATGAAATTGAACGTTTTGCTGGTTGGGTGGCAAAGCCTAAAGAGCTAAAATACAATGTCATATAGAAGTGAAACAAAACTGATTAATAGGAAAGTCACACTTGCATTTAATTCAACCAAATACCAAGAAAATCTTTGCTGAAAACAGATAATACAAATAAAATAGCCACCAAGATCCAAAAAGATTTCCTGCAACCATTGTGTTGCTCTTAAAGTCTAGTCCTTAAGTTATTCACAATAAATCTTACTATAATCAACTTTTTACTAATGAAATAATTGATTTATTTAGTTAATAAACATAGTTACAGTTATATTATCATTATGGGCCATGAATACCTTGTTGTAATTCTTAGCTAATTCTAACATCTCCTTCACTACTGTTTCATTGAGTTTGCAATGTTCACTGTAGTCCTGAAGTGTCAAACCTTCCATCCAACTCTTCTTATGCAAATTTAGCAACATCTGCAAAACAAAACCTCTTTAGTTCATCCATGAAATAAAATACATTCACAACACAAACATCTCCTTAACAGGAAAACCATTTATAGTTATAAAAATATAATAACAAATTAGGGATCTTAGGTATAGGAAGCACAACAACCAACTATTCTGCTAGATTTTGCATAATTTTTTAAAAGACCAAACTTTTTGAACCTTAAATGAGGAACTGAGGTATGAAAAACTTTGAGAGAATTAAGTTTTTCTTTCATAATATTTTATTTTTGCTGTAGGTTGAGAATGTACAACTGCACTGCAGGGGAACACAAAGGAGGCTATTTCAGCTGACAAATAAGAAATGGATGAAGTTTCTGGCCCCTGGTGAAACTGGAAAGTATTTTAATGCTTACATTAAATATATAAAGCAGTTATCTGAGCTTCTTTGATTATCCTGAACTCTATGCAAGCAGCTATCTGCCATAGTTGTGATGAAATAAACTTCAAAACCAATGAGTATGTATGTCCTCCTGCAAAATACACAGCCCTAAAAGCAACATGAGAAAGAATTTGGATAGTGCTAAATGTGAGGACCATTAGAAGTATCTGAAATATTTTACTTGACACTGATGTAATTCTGAAAGAGCAAAGGAAGAGTGAAAGAGGCAGCTCCCTGATTTTCATGAATAAAGAAATGTGTGTTGGGGATCTTCTGCACACTTGGGGAGGACCCTTTTGGCAGTTCCAGCTCATCTTCAATTTGGGAACATTCACTACAGACATCTTTGAGAACTTGCAAACCCCTCTAAGTGCTAGTGCCTGAATAAAAGTGCCTGTTCCATCCTCTGTACAGCTTCCAAAGAAACCTGGTTTTGGAACACACATGGACTGAGTTGAAAGTTTGTGCCATAATTTGTATTAGCAAGATCTTAGCTGCTGACAGAAGTTGGAGGCAAGCTGCATATGGACAGTTAAGCCAGGCTTTCTGGATTTTAAAATTATATTTGGTGTGATGGGCTCCTCATCTAATACATGAAGCTTGTAGCCTTTTTACTACAGATGGAGATAACAGATCACCACCACCACATGCTGGGGGGGGGTGAGGCTGAGATATGTATGAACCTGCCTTATGAAAGATGTGTGGAGATAGAAAGCTGCTGCCTCACAGATGAAAGTTTCCTTAACTCTGTCAACATTACTCCACTTGCAAAGGTATTAAGTATGGAAGTTCTTTACTGAGAGGGTGGTGAGACACTAGAACAGGTTTCTCAGACAGGTTGTGGATGCCCTCTCAGTCCCTGGAAGTGTTTTTAAGGCCAGTGTTTGAGCAACCTGGTGTGGGAGGTGTCCCTGCCCATGGCAGGGGGTTGGAGATGATCTTTAAGGTCCCTTAAAACAGAACAGAATGGTTTGGGTTGGAAAGAAAATACACACTTGGTACCCCAGAAATGACTGGACTGGCCACACTCTTGCATTTGAATAAAACCAGTAACTACTGGAAGCTTCACTGATATCTCCTGAGAATCAGTTTTGTTGAGTCAGTTACTCTTTTCAGGAACAGTGAGGATTTGAAAGCCTGACATCATTCTAAAAAGGGTTATGCATTTCACAAATTCTTTTCAACTCCCTGATTTGCACATATATTCAACCATTACTGGGGTTTTTTTATTACCTGTAGCCCATTAAAAGTCAAAATGAAGTGGAAAAAAACTATTCTGACACACACCTATCTGACCTAACAGACAGAATCTGACTTCTCAAGAATTAACTTATGTAGGTGATAAATAGGCACTTTTTTTTTTTGCTTTTTTTTCTATTTGTTCTCCTCATTGAGACCTTCAAGCTGGACTTTACTTGTAAAAGAGGAAGTCTGATATCAAAGAGACTGACAATACTTGTTGTCTGTAACTGAACAGTATTTTTTCTGTGAATGCAGAAGATCACACTACCTCCTGACACTCAGTAAAGTCTCAGGGACATCCAAGTGGAAGCACCTTTCTGCCTAAATTACTAAAGCAAATAAAAGCCCGAGTTTCTTTAATTACACAATTCTTTTCAGGAATAACACAGTCTTCTAGTTTGAGGAATTGCAGCCTGTGAAAATCGAGGGCAGCTAGGGTATCTTTTAGTTTCATCACTGAAAACTTGAAACCTCACACAAACCTGTCAAGTGCAGAGAGAAGTACGAGGGATTTTCACAAAACACATGGACAAAAATGTTGTCAAACTGTTTGTAGGAATATTAGAAAGTGGGTTTAGAATGTTTCATCATGATTACACATCTAACTGCTTTCAAGAAGAGAAGGCATCTACTTCAAGAGGGTTCAATAACCAGCCAAAATTAGAATATTGCCACAAATATTAAATATTAGGGTGTTTTTTTTGGTGTTCTCTGCCCTCTGAATAAAAGCTAAAATAATTACCTTCTGTTCTAGTTCATTCTTCCTGTAGTTGATGGTGATGGAATAGTAATGTCTGTTTAGCCCATGAATTAGTGCCTGTAAAATTCATGGAAAAGTTTGCATTAAAATTATCCTCCATTGAAACAAAGAAATATATTAGAAGGGAAGAGTTGATTTAAACAACATTCACCTTCAAACATCACTTAAAGAAAAATGATAAAGAAGCAAACACAAGTAGATATGAAATAAATATACCTGTTTCTGCTTCTCTATCAGAGTTCTTTAACTGACAGTTATACTTTCTATTTCTAAACCATAGATTTTTTTCACACAGTAACAACTATCACAGAGAAAAGCAGTAACTGCCTGCAAACATTTGACCGATACATATGCACAAACATATTTCTCCCAAATCCTTCCCCTCTCAGTAAGTTTGGTTTTTCTATTAAAATAAAAGGCTCTGTTACAAAAGAATGATGGCTCTCTATTTATTTACAACATTATTATTAAGAAAATTGATCTTTTGAAGGACAGGGGTAGGG
>VZTY01014307.1:23526-40179 GCA_013400935.1 Turnix velox | reverse complement strand
TTGAGCAACCTGGTGTGGGAGGTGTCCCTGCCCATGGCAGGGGGTTGGAGATGATCTTTAAGGTCCCTTAAAACAGAACAGAATGGTTTGGGTTGGAAAGAAAATACACACTTGGTACCCCAGAAATGACTGGACTGGCCACACTCTTGCATTTGAATAAAACCAGTAACTACTGGAAGCTTCACTGATATCTCCTGAGAGTTATTTTTTGTTGAATCAGTTACTCTTTTCAGGAACAGTGAGGATTTGAAAGCTTGACACCATCCTAAAAAGGGTTATGCATTTCACAAATTCTTTTCAACTCCCTGATTTGCACATATATTCAACCATTACTGGGGTTTTTTTATTACCTGTAGCCCATTAAAAGTCAAAATGAAGTGGAAAAAAACTATTCTGACACACACCTATCTGACCTAACAGACAGAATCTGACTTCTCAAGAATTAACTTATGTAGGTGATAAATAGGCACTTTTTTTTTTTGCTTTTTTTTCTATTTGTTCTCCTCATTGAGACCTTCAAGCTGGACTTTACTTGTAAAAGAGGAAGTCTGATATCAAAGAGACTGACAATACTTGTTGTCTGTAACTGAACAGTATTTTTTCTGTGAATGCAGAAGATCACACTACCTCCTGACACTCAGTAAAGTCTCAGGGAGATCCAAGTGGAAGCACCTTTCTGCCTAAATTACTAAAGCAAATAAAAGCCCGAGTTTCTTTAATTACACAATTCTTTTCAGGAATAACACAGTCTTCTAGTTTGAGGAATTGCAGCCTGTGAAAATCGAGGGCAGCTAGGGTATCTTTTAGTTTCATCACTGAAAACTTGAAACCTCACACAAACCTGTCAAGTGCAGAGAGAAGTACGAGGGATTTTCACAAAACACATGGACAAAAATGTTGTCAAACTGTTTGTAGGAATATTAGAAAGTGGGTTTAGAATGTTTCATCATGATTACACATCTAACTGCTTTCAAGAAGAGAAGGCATCTACTTCAAGAGGGTTCAATAACCAGCCAAAATTAGAATATTGCCACAAATATTAAATATTAGGGTGTTTTTTTTGGTGTTCTCTGCCCTCTGAATAAAAGCTAAAATCATTACCTTCTGTTCTAGTTCATTCTTCCTGTAGTTGATGGTGATGGAATAGTAATGTCTGTTTAGCCCATGAATTAGTGCCTGTAAAATTCATGGAAAAGTTTGCATTAAAATTATCCTCCATTGAAACAAAGAAATATATTAGAAGGGAAGAGTTGATTTAAACAACATTCACCTTCAAACATCACTTAAAGAGAAATGATAAAGAAGCAAACACAAATAGATATGAAATAAATATACCTGTTCCTGCTTCTCTATCAGAGTTCTTTAACTGACAGTTATACTTTCTATTTCTAAACCATAGATTTTTTTCACACAGTAACAACTATCACAGAGAAAAGCAGTAACTGCCTGCAAACATTTGACCGATACATATGCACAAACATATTTCTCCCAAATCCTTCCCCTCTCAGTAAGTTTGGTTTTTCTATTAAAATAAAAGACTCTGTTACAAAAGAATGATGGCTCTCTATTTATTTACAACATTATTATTAAGAAAATTGATCTTTTGAAGGACAGGGGTAGGGATGACCTTGTAACTCCCTCTTTTACAGCAGAAATTTAGCCCTTTTTTCAGTCCTACTAGGCTTTTCCTTGGATATTTATCCAACAAATACTACTTTTTAACAGAGCAAGAGAGCAGGAATTAGGCTTCATGGTTGCAAGTGCTTTTCAGAATGCAAGGTAAGGGAAAGAAGTTTTCTGGAGAGGAAATAAAAGGAATGATGCAGGTAAAAGCATTAATCAATCCAGAGGGTATTTGTTTCAGGACAGAAGCTACTTCTCAGAATTAGATGTTGAAGACCAATGTTTTTTTCTTACTAGTGAAAATCAACTTTGGAAATCAAACTTTGGATACTTAGTTCCACAAATGCTTGCAAAGAAAGGTAAGGCAACATACTCTAAAGAAAAATTGCAGTTGAACATGATCAAACATCCCATTTATCCACTGAATCCATTGCACCATTCTTTCAGTAAATTACACAATTATATAAAAATGAGAGATTAAATTACTTAAGACAAAATAGAGGGTTAAATCCAGATTAAATAAGAACCTATATCAGCTTATGGTAGAAACACAAGATTATTAATGAAGAGGGAACTTTTTCCCTAATTTTCTTTGAAGCAATTTATCTCTAAGGAAGCAAAGACATTAATAAGCAGCAGTTTTTTGAACTGAAATATTGAAAAACACCACCTAGTGTTGCATCACATCATATGACATCAATTGTCACTTTAAAAAAGTTTGCATTTCCATAATAGTACTTAAACTTTTGCTCTACACACTTACACAAGCATTTACACTTAGGCAGCTAATTTAGGACTCAATTTGAAACCCTTCTCACTTATAAATTCACTGGTGCATTACAAATTATAAATGAATACAGAAAAATGCTACAGGGAGGAAAATAATTTGTGGCTTATGGTTTTAGGTACTTTTCCCCCAAATGGCTGAATGGATTTTGCAACATAAAGGACTATCAACACTGGATTTACCTGGATAGATGGCTTGTTTAAGTGACCCAGATTTGAAGTTGTTTGTCTTGGTTCATGTCCCAAGACCATCATATTAGCATTGATCAATCTGAAGGCATCGATAACAACCTGTAAAAACAAGATGTCAAGTCAATTCTTTTTAGAAAATGCAACTAATAGCACCGAGCAACAGTGGACAAGGCACAATCAAGTCTCATCTGTTTTTGGCCTTTAGCCAGAAAATCATTTAATTATAATATTAATAAAAAAAAGAGCCTCCTGCTGGCTATGCTATCAGCACACTACACTACCTTGTATTGGAAGATGACACCAATTATTACCTTTTCCACAGTGCTCCAAGTTTTATATACTTGATAGCATCATATAACATTGATTTTTTTTTTCATGTATGCTTCCTCTAAGCTTCAAAGGTATGCATATGTTTGTCACCTAAATCTTATGCAATCAAAATGAATGACAGAGAGAGACTAGAACTGAAAGTGAGCACAAGCTAAGGGACCCAGTCTAAAGCCCAGCCCTGTCACATCAATTATACTACCACAATACTTGAAATGACAACAAAATTATAGCCAGCAAGGAACTTGCCCCATGTATTCCCTTCTAGTCAGATGCTTTTTGCTTCTTGTGACTACGAGAGGGTCTATAAACTGTCTGATGGATTAAAAAGTCCTTGTCAGTGTCATGCTCAGGAGTAAAAAATAGAGTAGAAGAAAACCAAGGTCATTTATGATTTAAAGGTACATGGTAGGTAGTATTCAGTGCTATTTCATTGCAAATAAAGTAAAGCCATCACTGGTTTTTTATTTATTCTGTCCTGTGCCACATTTGTCTATAAAAAAATCTTTGGAAAGAGGATTTCATGGCTCCACACAATAAAACCTACACCTCTAAGCAACACCTGTGTGAGGTGGAAAAGAACTGAGAACATCCCAACAATACACAAATCTTCTCTCATGGCTACTTATCATTACAGATTCATTCTTGCAAGGTAAGATATATCATTTAGGACCTCCTCTTCTAGCTGGGACAGCCTTGCCCCCCCAGAAATACAGAAGGGATACTTTGCAAGCACCTTGTCTGCATATGATGGAGGAGTTACTCTTGTTCATCAAACTAAGTAGTTTAAATCTCTCATGAACAGCTTTTCTACCTTAATTTTTATTGTACTCCTCTCCATCACATGGGACAGACAACAACAGACATTAATGGAATGTAGCAGGCTTGATATTTTGTATAAGACTCAACCAAATCTTTTATGCTGAACAAAAAAGAAATCAACCACAGTCACTGGAAGTCTGCAGAGAAAGCAGCAAAATCTCCCACCTTGTTCTTCTCCACTTAGAGAAAGATGAATAACTAAAGAAGTATGGAATTTATTGGGAGTTCTATATAAATAGTGAGGCCATTCATATGCAAATAACATCAATAGGAAGGTATTTATAAGAAAAAACTATTAAAAAGTAGAAACTGAAAAAGCCTAGTAACTTTTTGCCTGTTGTATTTACTTTTAAACCCAAATTATTTCAGTTTTATTGAGTGACCTGATCCTTCAGCCAGCTGACCTATCTGCACATGTCAAGACTTAAAACTTCACACAGAAAGTAAAAAAAACCCCAAAACATCTGTGATTCAATAAAGTGAGTTAACAGTGACATTTTTTTCCTGAATAATAATAAAAATAAAACATAGTTCAGGCTGAATATGCAGAAGCAGGATGCTGTCTGATACTAATGTTGTAAAAAAGGAATTACATTAAGAAAACCATAATACTCAAAAAAAAAAAGAAATCACATCTATTAATCCATACATTCTTTGTGGTAACATACAAAACAACTGAATTTTTTCCATTTTTTATCAAGATCTGATTTTCCTCTCGCTCAAGACACTCGTGACAAGCTGTTGCTCCATTTTAACCAGATGCTCTCACTTATGAACACCTGGAAATGCCTGACCATAATAAACAGGCAGCATAATTTAAAGAGTCAAAGCCAAGCAAAAAAAAATTCCACATCACAAGTTCTCCAGGGCCTGGCTAGATAAGGGAGAAAAAAATCACTAAGAAAGTAAAAATTTACCCTGAGGAGCAAGAAACATGATCTTGGCAGTATAATATCATCACAAGAAGCACACCTTGATAACTTATTAATAGCCATGGGTAGTTTTGAGTTTAACTGAGAACTTCACTAGGCAATGTTGAGCTCATTCAAGAATGAGGCACTATCCAGACTTGTAAAATAAAAAGAAAACCCAAAATTCAAGTGATTAAACTTGGTTTTGATAACAAATTCAACACTTCAGTTGGTTTTCTCAAGGTTATGTTTGATAAATTTCACATCAAAACATGAGAACTAGGTGCTAAAATATTTCTGAATGTTACTCCAGTATTTTAATTCTGACATAAAAACATAAAACTCCCAATAAAACAGAAGCATAAATCAATATTCTTTATTTTTCAGGTACTACCTGTGTGGGAATGGATTGTCTGCTCTATCTGTCCTCCTGAAGGAATGAAATGCAAGGACTTCCTCAGGAGAGCAAATATCTAACAGAAAGTGGTGCAAAATATTAAAATCCTAAGTGCTGAAAAGAGATAAAATTGCAATTTCTGCAATTTCAGAGTACAGATGAGTGATATCTCTCATCTCAGTTGCACTGTGGCGACCAGTGGTAACTAAATACTTTAACTACACTAAGATTAAAGGAATTTGCTGCTATTGCTATAGCAACCATCTTAAAGAAACTAAGATGCTCAACAACCTGGAGGCTAAATTTAGACCTAATACGCAATAAAAACATAAATACAACAATAATTTGTTGGAATTATGCAATGCAACTGCTTTTCTTCACTGCCAGCACAAGTCAGTCCATCCTTTAGAGGATTATATCAAAATAAATAGACTCATTAATGTCCAGTCTACTAATGAGCAATGGGTGAAGGAGGTGTTAATTATGCCTCAGTAAGACTGTAGAAAAAGGCCCTGGTGAGCACTTGGAGGTGTGTACAAGATGAAACCTCCTCACTAGGGTTGTGCATCCTGAAGTACAGCACGATGCAACCAGAAGCCAACATGGTCATCTCCTATTCTGCAAAAGGAACTTCAGACACAGCATTCTGAACAAAGAAGCTCTAAGGATTAATTAAAAGCAGCAAAAAAAAAACCCACTCAGATTTTTGTTGCATTTCTCATCCAAAATTTTTAAGCTTTCATTGTACCTAATTCTGTTCTAGTTACTTTCTAAGCTTTATGCTGATTTCCCTTTCTGTAAATGCAGACAAAAGTTAAACTGAAGTCTGTGCCACTGGGATATTTTCCACAAATATGAAGGTAGATTTAAAAGAAAAAAAAATGCCCTTCCACAGTGCAACTCTTTCACCACTCTGACCATTTAATTTTTTCCTAGTACAAAGTGTCTTCAGACTCCTCAGAGGTCATTTCAACAGCAGACAGCTTATAACAAAACCATTAGCAGTTTGGCTAGCTTAAGGAAACCTCTTCCTTTCCTTTTTTGTTTATTATCACTGCATGAATCTGCAGCATATGAGAGTTTATAATTTCTCAGGCTTGTTAAATTCATGTTAAAGGTCTGTTTTCTTGTTGAATAAATTTTGTTCATATAATGCTGCCTATTTCATATACTGAGTCTTTAATAGCACCTTTGGTCTATGCGCAACTCACAGATCAAAACAGAGGACTAAAATAGGGGTTGATGATGCTATTTACATGTGTGATTCCTGCTGTCTTCTTGTTAGTAGCTTTAATATAATAGAAGACCTTGTCTGTTTTGTAATTAACACATCTTTACTGGAGAGATATTTGGAAGTGATTGCTGTGAATATACTGGTTAGTAAAATAAACACAATCACACACCACTTTCTGTTATCAGACAAATTTGTGAATTGTACACATTATACTCCAGATCAACAAACTGTGATATAACAGCCAAGTAGAAGACACATTTATATAACCCTTTATTTTTCTGAAAATATGTATTCAATCTGACCTTGCAAATATAATTAGCTTGTGGGATGTGTGGATTTCAGTACCATGGATGCTTTACTAATTGCAGCTCTTGGAAATAGATACTAAATATTTGGAAGCTGCCAATACAAAATAAAAACTGCATCTTTTTGTACATCTGTCTTAGCTTCAAAAAGCATAATAATCTAAAAAAAAACCCAACAAAAACAACAAAACAATAAAGATGTAGCATTTTTAAAGCATTTCCCTGGGGTCAACGATCCCCCAGCAGAATGTATTTTTAGAAATGGGATTTACAATTATTTTCAGAGTGCTTAATAAATTTGAGGATAGCTGTAATTATTATGATTCATAGTTATTCACAATCAAAAAAGACAAGTGCTGGATTTCCTCAACTGCTAACTAGCTAAAACCCTGGGCTTCAACAGTCTGCATGTAATTATTAAAAATAATGGGCTGAGCAAAATTTAGGAGGCTTAGTAGCCAGATCAGTGCTTCTTCTGAGAGTGTGAATGCTACACACATATATAAAAATAATCATTTTTTTCTAAAACAGTCTTCACTTTGTAGTGTGTTCTTAAAAAAAGAAAAATTTTTAAAAATCACAAGAATTTCAGGAGTATTTCATACACTTGATTATATTGAGCCTTTCCAATACCAGATCTACACAGAATATATGAAGGTGGAAGATTCACTATAATTTAATTCAAATCAGTTAGAAAGAAGTCACCTTTTTGTTGAAATTTTTAAAATTTCTAACATCATTATCTTTTCCAGTGAAAAATCTATGACACAGGGTGGCTTTTTTCAAAAATGTGTCCTGAGAATTGAAATAACTATGTCTTGTCTATGTCATATGTTTATGAACAAACACACCAGTGCTTAAGGACAACTCTGTGAAGGCTCCAGCCTGGTTACACCAGGTGTGGAAAAAGAAGTAATGTCCCATCTAAAATCTCTTTTATCACCTGCAACTGACCTGTTATCAACTGCTTAGTTTGTTTCTGGATGCTTTAAAAATGCAATGGAACATGTGACCTGAGAAGTGCAGCTGGGGTTTATGACCATTTCGTTATTTATGCTGCCATGCACTGTTAGACAACTACAAGTGAAGAACATCTCCTGTCCCCTGTCAGCCCACAGCATAAAAAATTCAATGAAACCTTACTTTTTATGCCATTTCCAATGAAAAGCACTAAGAACTGAAACTGACTCATGCCAAATGCATATCACTGAATTGCTGTGATTGTGAGTTTGAAGTTTGCAAGGTGGAAATTATTTATAAAATGTCAATTTTAGCTCTGGAAAATATATTCCTGGGAGTACTTGCATTTTCCTTCCCCATCCTTAGAGAATTGCTTACTTGTGGTCAAATCCACAGCAACAACTTGAATATCCATACTGGGAAGGGAGAGAACTACAGTATAATACATTTATCTTGACAAGTGAGGGCATGCATCCATAACTCCCAAGTAGCAAAGCCACAAGTTTTAAAGCCATATGCCTTAATGAAGATAAATGGGCCATTCTGCATCCACCATGGCAAAAGGAAATTAAACATTTACTACTTTTCAACAACAACAACAAAAAAGTCTTCTTGGAACTTTGTTGTCTTAAGGAAGGGCATGAACTGAAGTAACCTGTGTTTAGGAGATAAACACACTTCACTTAATTAAACCACAGCAAGTCCAAAGGATGTGATGTGACATATTCTAGAACACCAGCATGGATAGTTCTGTCATTAAAAAAAATTATAAGTAAAATCTGCAAAATATGTAGTTCTGAATGTGTGTAGCTAATCTAAAAAGGCAGTATTTCCAACAAAATAGTAAAAAACAGTGCTATGCTGGCAGTAATAAAACAGTTTGATGCTTTGGAGTTTATGATCAGGTTTAGAAAAACACATCCTGAAACACATCAAGTGGCTACAACATAGAGCAGATGAAATTCATCTCTTACAATTTGCAATTCTTGTGGAAAAAGAGCATTACTCCATTGAATCAGCAGAAATCAAACCCAGCACAAAAGGTACCCAACTTCCTTATTCTGCCAAGCAGGCTCCTGTAGAAGCTGTTCTTTCCTCCATCAAATTAAGATGTTTCTGTCTCTGACACACAGGTTACTGCACCAAATGCTCTCTGCAGTCAACGTTAAGAAATACCACAAATCTGTAGCAGTATCTGGGTGTACTAGACGTTGTACAAAATGTACAGACATGCATCTTTGAAATTTCAATCACAACCTCACATTAGAAAGTTATCATCCTCCTTATTTTAGACTTTCCCCCTTTTACAATAGGAAAAGCATCAGCGAGTCCAGGTCTACCAATGAAAGCTGTTCCTAGTATAACAGATTCTGACATAAAATTGGTTTAAAATGACATAAAATTGGTTTAAAATATATTAAAATGCTCTCTGCATAAATAATTCACAATAAACAGACATGCCTCTAGTGAAGCAGTGACAATACAGACAATTTACTGTTTTCTTTGGTTGTTTTTAATTAATGCTTTTAAGCTGTACCCTATGACCCTTGTCATTCACTTGAGTGTAATGAAGATTCATTAAGATAAAGGTTATTAAAACAAAAATACAAAGTGGGAAGGGAGAGTTAGGTATAAAGAAAGTCTTTTTAGATGGTTCCAATCTACTTGAAATTCTTACAAACTTAAATTCTTATTGGGTTATTTTAAAATTCAAATTTCTGACATTACACTAGTCCCTTCATACATCTCATTTTAAGGATTCCTTCTTTTCTGCCTCATCATTTCCTCCAACCCAAATAAACAAGGATGAAAGGAAAACTAACAGCTCTCCTTTAGAAAAGAGGTCTGAAAACTTTCAGAAAGTTCTATTTTTTTACTAAAATAGCCTAAGACTTATGTTTAATTGTAGAAAATTCCCGAGGTTAGATGGAAATTCCAACATTTGGAGGGGTAACAAATCTCTGTCAGCTTTTGATTTCACTTTTTTGGATCATCAAGTAATTACTGAGTTATAAAAGAAGATTTGCAACATCAAGATTGCCTCAGAAAAGAAGTTCTTCTGCTTTTCCCCACACTCATCATCAAGCTGAGACAGTGAAGTGCATAGAAAATAGAATTTAAAAGTATTAAAAGAGATCCAAACCACTTGAAAACAGAGTCAACACTCAACTAAGTGACTACTTATTGTTCTAAAGAATTAAAAATTGACATTAGGTATTAAAATCAGATTGTTCATGTATATAAGGACACCTTGGGGGGGGTCACCTCCATTGAGAAATAGCAATTGGCCAAAAAACAGGAAGGAGTATTTTATGGAAAAATTGCCAGAATAGGCCTCCAGCAAATGAAAAACAAAGCTCTGTTCAATCATGTGCTCATCATTGGTTTCATGGTGACATTTTATCCTATAATTACACAAATTTAGACCATTTTGAGAAGTGGACAAAATCTCATTAGTAGAATAAGAATTAAAAATGAGCTGAAATGCTACGCATTTGGAAAGCATAGTATTTGAGCCATCACACAATACTTTATCATTCTCTGTATAAATTTGAATACTTATATATTCTTTTTCTTTGTTAACAGCTTTTACCTTGCTCAAGATGACCTTGGCTTTGGACAGACTCAACTTTGTCATAGACCTACAGCATTAAGCTCTCTTCTCAACTCAGATAAGTGCTTATCTCTATTTTTTTTCCTATTTTTTTTCTTGTTTTTCCTTTTTTTTTTTTATTTTAAACATCCAGTCTAACTGTCCCCTCTTTGGGACTTCGAGGAGCACGACAAGAATAATTTTTTCACACTTGAAAAATGAGTAAAAGAACAAACGATCAAGTTCATCATATTTGTTACTCCTTCCAGAATAAAATTCTAAAGATCTCATAAACTGAAGGAAATAAAGCAATTTACAACTTCCACTGAAAAGAAGCTGCCTGAACAAAATGGTTTTTAGTCTACAGCCCACATTATGGCTGCTCTTTGCAGTATCAAACCTTCCAATTCTCAGACAAGGTTACTCAGATCACAGAAGAAGGTTTCTCCAATGAATTATTTGGCAGGAGACAGGAATAATGAACTGAAATAGGAAGCAGCTGACTGTTCACAATGGAAAAAAACCCCAACCCTCCAAGAATAATAAAGTGCAGGTATTCCCATAAGGCTGTTTCATTTGAAGATTTGAGTGGACAAAACCTTGAACTCAACCTTGACAATGTGAGCTGCATAAAGTTCAACGAGATGATATCCCAAAATCATCTACAAGTGGCATTATTTTGATTTACCTGGCTACACAAATTAATATTTTTTTTCCTCCTAATACCTTCTGAATGGGATTAAGGATAAAAAAAACACAGCAAGCCCATTTTTAAGTGTCAGAAGAAGATTAAAATGTATTTATTGTATGTTTGGTTTCATCTGTCATGGGGCCACCACCATGCAAAGTAGAATTTATCAAGTTATGGCAAAGACAAATTTTCTCAATAATTAAACCATGATTTTTGCCATAAATCAACAGATTTTCCTGCAAATACTTTTGCTGGGTAAAGTGTAAAAGATGTGAAGTTTTGCTGTAAAAGGGATTTTGATCCAATCTTACTGAACACCACAAGCACCAACAAACTTCTCAGATGTACAAAATAGACTTCTGACAATTTTGGGGTATTTTATTGAGCCTTATGCCAGCAGTTATTAATCAAAGTAAACCAATTAAATGCCTCAAAGCCAAATAATAAAAAAAAATATCACCATTTAAAATAATAAAGATTTAAAGTTTAAGAGATTTCTAAGGAGAAAACATCACTGTTTCTTTAGTCTGACATATAAATAGTTCATTAAGTTAATTCTTGTGGAGTTAAAGGTATTACATTCCTGTGTGTCTAATGAAGTTCTATTTTCCTTAAGAGGTGAGGAACAGCTGCTAAGTTAAGGTCTAAAAAAATTCTTATTTTTAACATTTGGCAAAGGTATATGATTCTTCATACAGACATTTCAGAATGTATGTTGGAAATAAATACGAAATGTCAATATTTAGCTTTATCCCAGATCTTTAATGAAATTACTACTTCTGTGGAATGTTCTAAATATATATATATATTACAACTTCCATTGCACAGACTGGAAAACTGAAGGGGGTAAAAGAAAGCTTTATATGTTACAAGATGAAGAAACAGCTAGCCAGGCTGCCTCACTGGATCTATTTCAGCATGTTTACTTTGACTTCATTCATAGAAATAAATGGGAAAAAATAATAATCCAAAGCATAAAGCTTTTTCTCTCTGGATTGACCTTCAGATGAAATTCACTGATCTGTTATGAGTTTATTTTAAAGACATCTTTATCCTAAGGACTCTAATAGATGGTACACAGTTGTGAAAGAGCATACAGCATGTGCAAGAACATGTATGTGAAGTAGCAAGATCTGAATTTAGTTTGTCCAACTATATTTATGCACCAATATTTCAGTCCTAACATGGTCATTAAAACAACTAGCATTTAATCCACAATCTATATGAGGGTTTTATTTCTATATATGGATTTTATAAGATTTTATTTTGGTCATAAGCTTTAAGAAGACATATAATGTTTTTTGTATTTTTAAACTGATGAGAATTATATGTATTTTTTGCTTTCTATTGCAATAATACACCCTTGTATACTTATCTTTAAATTGGAATAACACACCCTCTGTCCTACTAGGGGTTTGGAACATAAAGGCAGCTAACAAAGAGGTTAGCAAGTTTATACTCCTTACTAGTGACAGGGCAAACGGCTTTTTAGTGCTTTAGCTAGTCAAGGTGAACCCGAGGCTTCTCATCAGAATTTGTTTCAACTTTCTGACACATGAAAATCACCTCTGCCCTGGTTACTCTTCACCAACACAATCACAACTGCTCCCAAGGCAATTTTTGTGGGCATGGAACCTGCCCTGAGGTAGGTTTAAAATTAGTTAATGTGTTATTTTGGACTTCATTTTTGAATACATCTAATCTCAGTCAAAATACATCATATTAAAATCTTCTTTGCCACATGTCAACTATCATTTTCTGACAGTTAGGGTAGTTAAAGGTATAATGAATAATGATCTTGGATCTCCACAGCTACACACATGAGCAAAAGACCATCAGTATGAAGGCTACACCATAAAATTACCTCTGCAAGCAGTTTTTCTTTGGTTGATACTGAAATAAAGCAGGTATTTCTCTGAAACAGGCTTAGCTCAAGCTGTCTACCATACAAAGAGGTCCTGGATGCCATACTAAGGCACATGAAACAGTCAAACCTGACCTAAGAAATCCCCTTAAGTTCTAATACAGCTGTTCTTCTCTCACTTTATCTAAAAATCAAACTATGTTTTAATATAAGTGATGTTGTCAGCCAGAATCATAAGTCATACCCACTCCACAGCCCAATCTTACCCCCAGAATCAAGAAATGAAGTGGTGCTCCTAACTTGGGGGATTCCTCCTAAGCTTTTAAGGATGCACTTGCTAGAAACATGACAGATGTAAACTTCTTTTTTAATGTGAAACCTGAGAATGTAATTTCATCTGACTGTAGCAGTTAAGACATGGATGAAAAACAAACATTATAAGACTTCCAGTGATCTCACTTGACTGCCAGCAATGCCAAAAGAGAAATGTTCAGATGGACAAATTCCAGAAATGTTGAGGTGGACAAAAATTTATTCACAAGAAAAAGAAATATGTCAAAGATTATTCTCTTGAAGAGAACAAAGACCCTCACAGATGACATCTTTGTCAATCTACAGTGGCTAGAAATATATTTAAAAAAAAAAAAAGCAAGTGTGATATAACAATAGCCTGACTTACTGCAAGGTTTTGCTCTTTAACTGATTTAATAGCTAGTAAGATCTAAATTAATTACTAGTATAGTCCCAAACACTATATTTTGACAAAAGAAAAAGAATTCTATTTCAACATTCCTATCAGAGTAGGAAAAAAAAAGAAGGAAAAAGTTCTACAAAAAACAAGCCATGAATAATAAAATGTTTTACCATCTTTTTGTTTTTCCCCACTATATTTAAATTTTCATCCACTCTTTATGCAATTTCAAAGGGAGCAAAATTAATTAAAGGCAGCAAAATCAATCCAGATGCCCAATAGCTTCCAAACAACCAGAAGCTATTAATCTTTTCAATTGTCTGTTCCATAAACAAATTTGCTATAAAAATCAGAATCTAAAAAAAAAGAAAAATCCCAACTGAAAATGCAAGTCTAGAATAATTTATGAAATTAAGGGAAACCTTAGTGGAATTGCTCAGAAGCTTTAATATGATCTGTCTCACAGGAAATACAATACTAGAGATTTAGAGAAGAGGGATTCTTACTTTTAAAATATTTATAAATTTATATTAATGTCATCCATATATAGCATGAGGCGTTGCAGTAATTATTCTACAATACAATGGGAGTGCATGCTCAAACAAAACACCTCAGCAGTATTTTAAAGCAGCAAACCACCTAGCCAATTTCTCTACGTTCTGTAGTTTTTCTAATCCACTCTCCCTGTGGTTGAGCAAAATCGAATTGCCTCTCACATTTGCAGACAGCTCTGTGAAGGTGATAATAGAGCTGCTCCCTGCTGTCATGAGGCAGGAAATAGGAAAATGGCATATGGGGCTAGAAAGAAATAAAAAAGAGAACTAAACAAGAACAAAAGAGATTTCAACAAAGGACAACTACAACCCAATATGCTTTGGAAGTTAAATCTCTTTTTTTTTTGGTAACCATTTAAGGTACTTAATCATCTCTCTGCACACTTCTCAAAACCTCAAATGCTCAACACCAAAAGTCTTATGGAAAGTTTTTATCACCCCAAAAAAAGCATCCGCAATAGAAATGATTCTAAAAGGCATCATATGCAACGCCTAGAAATCGATGCTGCCATAGTTAGTGCCCACGTTGAGGGGCTGAAACTATTCCAATCTGTTCATAATTGATCTTAGATTCTGTGGCCAAATTTTAGCATCTGAAACAATGCAGGCTTTTGGATTGTTCGCTGCAAACACGGTGACACCTCAATTGCAAAATATTCAGGGAGGAATAGGATTGCTTATGGATACTGGTGATGTTAGAGACCTCCAACCTGCTTAAGGATTGCTGGTGTGAGATGTGGGATAAATTAAAAATGACTTTTTCATTCAAAAGGTGGTTTTTTATTTTTATTTTACTGCCTCTAAAAAAAAAAACAAGAAGAATTTCAACATAATTACAGGACTTCTATGTTAAAATACACTGAAGAACATAAAAAAAAATAAAATAAAATAAAAAGGAAGCCTACTATACCTTTCCTTTTACACTCTGAATGGGATCCACCACCACAGCAACAGCTCTTTCTGATAAGGCTTCAAAGCTCTGCTGAGTATTGATATCTACGCCAGACAACCAACAGCCAAAGCCAGGATGACTGTGATACCAACCAACAACCATCTCAGGTCTGAAACAAAGAGGATGTTGAAATTCATCAAAAAATAAAAACATGTAGCAAGGAATAGTAACATCTCAGGGCATAAATTAGGATGAGCTGTGAAAAAAACCCCACCATTAGAAATATTTAAATGACTCACCGGAGTGTGGTGAAAGCAAGGACATGAATAAAAAGAGGGCTATCATTAAGGGATGCACATTAGCAGTGGTAGATCATGCTTGCAGTTTTTCACCCTGTTACCACACCTTCACTGAACCAGTTTTTACCCTTTCAGCACTTGAGTAAATATCCACTCTTTAACTCCTTGGCATTGAGGGTTGAATTTGCACGGCAGAAAGTCCATTTCAGGCATGGACAACGGGAACCGACGGTGGGAAAGGATTAAATATCAATTAAACCAGCAGTAGAACTAGGAACTCAGTCAAAAAGCAATTTGCACTGTTCTGTTCAGCTGCTGAGCCTTTTGCTAACATTAATTTTGAAGTTTTTCCCACAGTAAAAGAATTTGAGCAAGCAGACGACAACTGTTGAGAGGTAGGAGTGAAATAAAGATTTATTTAAATACTGGGATCTTCTGCAAAATCATTTCCCTTTTTCATTCAAATTGATCTTGAAAACTACACGAAGTTGGGGCTCATCTTAAGCAAAATAAATTTTAAAAATCAGCATTTTAGGAAGGTGCTGTCTAGTAATTGTCTGTACTAAATTGAGCAGCACTGTGCAATGAGGAAAGTTGTAGGATTAACATGAGTGATGACAACTGGAATGCATGACTTAATGACCTTCTATGAAGACTCACCTGATTTCTGGATGAATGATTTCTTTCTAAACATTATTATTAGTTCCTCAATCACTGATTTTGCAGAATGGATGGACTTTAAGGTCCCTTCCAACCCAAACCATTCTATGATTCCTCTAAACAACATGCAGGGAATTACTTGTTACTTCCAGCCCTCTTTAGGATGCCTTACCTTCCTGTCTGCTTCAGCATATCCAACATTTTTGCTTGAAACACAGGATCAACTGCCTCCACACTGACACCCTGATGTAGCAGACAGAGAAAAATCTAAGTAGTTGTACATGAAGCAATATTACCTTTCATTACTTTCCACACAAAAAAGATTTAAAGGGCAATCCAACTACTTGAGAACAACCTTAAATGTAAAATACAGAATCTACAAATATATTTCAGCCTGACTTAAACTGAGAGAATATATTCAATTGTGATTTAAGCCATCTCTGATGTGACTAAACATGACCACATAGGTGAAGGAATACATCTTTTCATCCCCTTTTTGTTCTAGAAACTCTGGCCTGTTGTTTCTTTCAAGTTCAGTTCTACAGCTTTTATTCAAGATAAATACCACATACTAGCCTTTTGCAGAATCTGCTTATACTATGCACATGCAGAGAATAAACTCAAAACAAGAGAATTAAAAAATTTCAGTGATGTGCAGCTGAATTACAAATATTTGCTTCTCTTTACTAAAACACTGTTCTTAAGTTACACAAAAAAACCTCCCATAGAATCATGGAATAATAAATTCCAATTATACTAACTGGCTCCTTGTCTCCTTAAAGTATCTCTTAATAAATATTCTTCCTCAAAATTGAAATAAATAATTTTTTTCACATCATAAAAATATAATTT
>VZTY01014307.1:0-22723 GCA_013400935.1 Turnix velox | reverse complement strand
ATTTTGCAGAATGGATGGACTTTAAGGTCCCTTCCAACCCAAACCATTCTATGATTCCTCTAAACAACATGCAGGGAATTAGTTGTTACTTCCAGCCCTCTTTAGGATGCCTTACCTTCCTGTCTGCTTCAGCATATCCAACATTTTTGCTTGAAACACAGGATCAACTGCCTCCACACTGACACCCTGATGTAGCAGACAGAGAAAAATCTAAGTAGTTGTACATGAAGCAATATTACCTTTCATTACTTTCCACACAAAAAAGATTTAAAGGGCAATCCATCTACTTTAGAACCTTAGATGTAAAACACAGAATAAATAAATGTATTTCAGCCTGACTTAAACTGAGAGAATATATTCAATTGTGATTTAAGCCATCTCTGATGTGACTAAACGTGACTCACCACATAGGTGAAGGAATACATCTTTTCATCCCCTTTTTGTTCTAGAAACTCTGGCCTGTTGTTTCTTTCAAGTTCAGTTCTACAGCTTTTATTCAAGATAAATACCACATACCAGCTTTTTTGCAGAATCTGCTTATACTATGCACATGCAGAGGATAAACTCAAAACAAGAGAATTAAAAAATTTCAGTGATGTGCAGCTGAATTACAAATATTTCCTTCTCTTTACTAAAACACTGTTCTTAAGTTACACNCACCACATAGGTGAAGGAATACATCTTTTCATCCCCTTTTTGTTCTAGAAACTCTGGCCTGTTGTTTCTTTCAAGTTCAGTTCTACAGCTTTTATTCAAGATAAATACCACATACCAGCTTTTTTGCAGAATCTGCTTATACTATGCACATGCAGAGGATAAACTCAAAACAAGAGAATTAAAAAATTTCAGTGATGTGCAGCTGAATTACAAATATTTCCTTCTCTTTACTAAAACACTGTTCTTAAGTTACACAAAAAAAACCCCCATAGAATCATGGAATAATAAATTCCAATTATACTAACTGGCTCCTTGTCTCCTTAAACTATCTCTCAATAAATATTCTTCCTCAAAATTGAAATAAATCAGTTTTTTCACATCACAAAAATATAATTTAAGAGACATGCCATTGTTTCAGGGAGCAAATTTGAACTATATCCCAGAAGCATCAAAATGAAGGGCACTAAAACATTCTGATCAAACCTTTTATATTTTCAATCCTTCCTCTAGCTTTTAGTATATAAGTTCTTAAAGTTATAATTCTTATAAGTGATGTTATATCAATAAACACATATACAAAGTCATCACATCTCATTCTATTGATAAACACACTTTTATATTAGTCTTTGCTATAAAGAAATAAAATTAATCTGGTTTAACTATTTATTTTTCTACCGAAACCCTCAAATTCATCAGGCACATTCAGTCCTATCTAGTTGAACACTGCAGAAAAAGCTTCCAAAAATATTTATCATAAAAACCAACAAAATAAACAGACAATTATCAAGGTCTAGGTGTAAAGAACTCACCGTTCCTGACTGTGGCATTGCAAAAACATCAATCACTCTCACAGTGTAATCATCAACAAATTCCCCCAGCATCAAACCCATAACTTCCATAGGGACACCGGCACGACCATGCTTCAACATCTGGAATTAAGATCAAAGGACATTGTAGATTTAACAAAGTTTGACTTGGGATAAGTTTTTTTTTCAGCTTTTGCTGATCTATAGATTGTTTACAACTTGTAGCATTTTGGCAAACTATAAGGAAGTGGAAAAGAGCAAAAATAAAGACAATAAAATAAGTCATTAAAACGAGTTTCTTAACCTGAAGGTTCCAAACAATATGAATTTATTTTAAAAATTAGTCTGACTGGCACCTTGGACTTAGAGTAAAAGTTCATAAACTCTGGCTAAGTGCCAGGAGCTTTGCATACAGAGGCAGCACACACACACACACACAACACTTACTTTCAGCAGTGCAAGGGAAGAGATATAAACCTGTTCCGCTGTATCGACCGCAGGAGCATCTGTTGGTGGCCCCTATAAAAAGAATAAATAAATCATTTTCTTCAACCTTATCATTCTGCAGTTCCTAAAGATTTTCTTCCATTTTCTGTATTACAAAACACACAGAAAAATGCACATAGAATTGTCACAGCCTGTGAGAGGCAGGTCTTAAAAAAAAAGCAGCACACCTAAAAACCAAACATGACTTCACAGCCTCTTCCATCACTATTTTGTAATACAGGTCACCTAGTCACCAGCCCAAAATATTAACAAGATAAAGAGCAATCTTAGTAGAAGAAGACAAATAAAAAAGTCTGGGAGGTAGTGCAGTGGGTACAAACCTGTTACAAGATGTACAGGCTAAGAGTCAGACAAGTTTCCATTAGTCAGCCCTGCTGCAATGCTGTAAAATACAGCCATTCCCCAATTAACTATGTGTTTCTTACAGTGGTGTGAATGTAAATGCTGCTGGGCTAGCATGATTAACTGGCACCAACACAAACAGCAATTTCCCTTTGCTTCATCAGCTTTCAGCTAGAGAGGACTCTGCAGATAAAGGCTAGGGGAGTACTTTGCAGATCCACTGCTAGAGCGAGAGAAAAAACGGACCTCGGATCCCTAGGTGGAAAAGCTGTGAACAAAATACTTTGCTCTTTGCCTTCTGAGTTAAGTTATTCAAAAATTAGCACAACTGTCCCAGGTGTGAATGATTGCTTGAAACAGGTTCTCTCTACTGTTGAAAATGAAAAACACAGGAGGCAGCAGTTGAAATGTCCCTTTCTCCACAAGCAAGAGGCATTATTGCAGAGCTGGGTATCAGCACACCTCATTACAGCCAATTAACAGTACATTCATTACCTGGTTACCAAAATACATACAATAAATTTCTACTGAAAAAACAAAAGGTTACTTCAGCAGTAAGCTTAGAAAGGGCAGTGAGGCAATTACAGAGCAAGGTTAAAAAAAAAAAGATACTCCCCATTAAGCTAAAAGAGGAAAAAAATGGTGCTTTTGCACAAATATTTTGCAGATTTAGAACTTTGATTCCACAATTCTAAGCAAATTTCTAAGCAAAACTCAAAAAACTTGAAGCAAATTCTTGATTTTTCACTTAATGCAGAAAAATTTAGTGCTACATGCATCTACAGGACATGAAACAGAAGAGAGAGCCATCAATACAAGCCACCGCCTCTTGAAAAAAAAAAGTCAGGAATTTAAGTAACCAGTATAATAAATTAATATAATGATTGCCCTTTCTGCACAGTTTCACTTTTACACACAAAGATAGAAATCATCTGTTTTTCAGAATGCTTTGAAGACAGTAAAAAAATTCAGAGTTGGGTTTCCATCCTCCAGTGTCCATCTATTCCTTCTCTGAGAGCTCCAGATCCAATCTGTACATTTTGAATCCAATCTTTGCACTTGGAAGCTCACACACGTGCATGGATTTGTGTCAACCACAGCTGCTTCATGCTGGTCATCCTGTCTTGATATTTGCTCTGCCTCACTTCTTAGGGCTCACTACTTAATTCTTCTGAACCTTTGGCCTTCCCACCAACAATCTCTCAATAGGTTTAGTTTTTCATATTCTATAATATTGTTGTCAAAGACTTGGCTTTAATCAGTTCCACCTCTTCATCAACTATTTCCCTCATTCACCCAGCTCAACAGTGAGATATTCCAGTTCCTCCAACACAAACTCTATGAGCAGTTCTTCAAAATATTCCACAGAACCATGGACACAGGACACCTGAAACACTTATTCCAAACTTACTCAAGCTAAATTGTTTGATTGATAAAGCTTCAAATGCCCAACTGTTCCCCAATATCATTAATATGTTTTATTTTTCTCCATAAACATTTAAGTTCACTTTCTGAACTGTCTCCCTGCTTTATTTTAAATCTATTCTAAATGATTTTTTTTTTTTCATTTAGATATTTTGATACTTTGGAAATCACAAAGACTGATATTTCCACTTAATCTCTCCTAAGAATAAAGCAGCAATTAGTCTGGGCAAAATTAAAATAAAGAGTTTGATACCAACCCCATTCTTTCAAACCTAAAACTCTCTTCCCATTTTCTACCAGTTTCAGTATAACAAGAGAAAGCCTGAAAAAAAGGGAAAAATACACACAGAGTAACCTTCTGCTTTAGGAAGAACCATAACATCCATGCTGTAACCACCATGTTTGTTCTCTGGTTTGCTTGCCAGTTTGATGTTGCTGCTCCAAAAGATGCACTTGAATGTTTTAATTCCCTGGAAGTGTTTAAGGCCAGGCTGGATGAGACACTGAGCAACCTGGTGTAGTGGGACTTGTCCCTGCCCATGGCAGGGGGGCTGGAACTAGATGATCTTTAAGGTCTTTCCCAACCCAACCCATTCTAGGATCCTATACACATCTTACATCTGTCCCAGGTTATGTTTAACATTTCACTGTGGGCAAGCATCCCACTACACTACACTACTATTTAAAATAAAACCATCCAAAAAAATGCCTCCCCAAAACCAGCAAAAAGAGTTGTGGGATTTCTGCACCACAGGGAGATCTGACATTCGACTTAGATGAGCTTCTCAAAAATCAGAAGCTTGAAGTTTATTCACAGAATGTCAGGGATTGGAAAGGACCTCAGGAGATCATCTAGTCCAATCCCCCTGCTGGAGACTATGGCTCTGAAATCATCTCTCCCTTATGGCACGTGTAATATCAGTTAAGATGGCAGATAACACTGACACCCTTCCTGCAGCTGAGCCATTAATCACATCCCTGTCCCCTGTGCAGGCACCTGCTTTCACAACTTGTAAGACTTTAATTATTCTTCATAACTTTTCCCATCTTAAAAATCAGTCAGTAAATTCAACACTTAGGGGCTTGCAGGCAAACATTATTACATTTTGTTTCTGTAACAAGGCAACTAAATTACCTTTAGCTAAAGCAAAGGTGACACTCCACTTTAGATCCTGTACTCAATTCCTAGTCTTTTCCTTCTTTTATTATTTCTCCACTGCTTGGAGCTTTCAAATGCTTGTTTACCTTGCTGAGAAAGGTGAGGCATTGTATGAGATAAAGGAATTTTTCCTCTAAAAACTTTAAGTTCTCTCTCCAGCTGCCATCACTCACACCAACAACTCATTTTCAGCATTAAAAACAATGCTAATTCATAAAGAAATGATCCAGTGGTGTTAATCAACCAGCTTAGCTTTGATAAATCTTAAAAAAAATCTCAAATATTCACCATGAATTATTTTTCTCACTAAATATGAGTTTAAATCACATATAAGCAATTATGCTAAGTGTTAAGCATGAATCAGCTGCAAATTTCCCCTATTTTTCACTAAGAAAGAACATATTTTAGATAGAGAAGATAATAAAGATTGGCTTTAATTCTCACACAGTTCAATTGATTTATGTGAATACTTTAAAATTAGCTAACAGCATATAACGCAAATACCATGTAGGATTATTAATTCCCAATTTTTATAGATATAATATAAAATACTAGGTACTTCCTTGGTCAAAGACTCTTCTTTCTTTGAAGACTTCACTAAAGTACATCACTATCTTCTCTCAGTCTATTCTGTTCTCTTCACAGATTGCACTTACAAGCTAATTTATGAGAAAATTGTACTGCATTGTGCTAATTATATTAATTTTCATGCTAATATTCCTCCCCACCAAAGATAAATTGGTAGATACAGAAAACAACAAACCCCAAATTCATCAAATTCTTAACCTAAAACTTTTAAAGATTGAACATCATGGTTATATCATGATATTCAAAGAAGGTCAAGATGGTTCTCCCACCAGAGTTTTGTCCATCTCATCACTAACCAGTGAATCCTGCCTTCATTCTGACTGCCCACAGGTTTAATGGATAATTTCTTTGGGAACTGGGGAAAAAAAGGATTAGGAAACTGCAAGGAATATTGAACATCTTTGTGTAAGGCATTCTAGTAGAAGCTGGATACAGTGAGGATTAAAATTCAAAAATTAATCTAAAATAAATATATATATTGTCCTACTTGTTGTAAGTGGCTGTTTCTTCTGAATCAACTACACATGCTGTTGGTGCAATGAGCTGCCTGATGGTCAGATGTCTTGTAAAACCAAATCAACCTCTAATTTTGGGGTTTTTTTTTCCCCCAATTACAATAAGAAATGACAAAATCAAATTACCAGTACTAAAAAACTGTATTTTTTTTATCAGTAAGACTCATAATGCAAAAAGAATTGAGTTATGAACAAAAGATTACACTAAAATATTAAATTCCCCATGATACTATTTTGGTTTCAAACACTTCAAGAGATGAATCCAATATAAAAAGCAGCCCTTTCCTTGGGCAGCCCTTGTTGATGAAGTGTTAAAGGCATTTGCCATTCCAACAGGATAAAAACTAACGCCTTCAAGTGTTACCTACTCAGGCCTTTTAGCAAATTTGTTAACACTTTTAGGTATATTACTCCACCTTTCCCTTAGTGTGAACTGGTATCAATTATTTAGCCAATTTTATTATGTTATTAAAATACCTGCTGATTAAATGTGAACTACAGTGTCATTGAAGAGCACTGCTCTTTATTTGTACTATTTTACTTTTATCCAACTAGCAACAAAAAGTGGGCTCCATGAATTACTGAGAAATAGCCCATAAATTCAGCCACTTTCTATTGTTTAAATGGATCTGAAGCACTGCCATGTTAATAAATAGCACAAAAGAAGATTTCCAAATACATCACAGCCATTTCAACAAAGAAACCCAATTTTGCAGGGGCAACTGTAACAAAAAAAGGCAGTGAACTAGAGAGCAGTGGAGCAAATCTTGGATTTATGGCACCAAGCAACATATTTCTGTGAAGAATACAAGAACTGCTTGAATAATTATGATTTTTTAAAATTTCTTTTTGCAACCTGAACAATTAAAACGTGCACACAAGGCAGAGAAGCTAACACTGACCACTATAGTGTTTATTTCTTCCCCAGTAAGCTAAGAAAGAACCTTTTAATAGTTTAATTCTGCGAGTATTAAACAACTAGTGTGAAAAACAAGCTGCATGTAAACTATTTCTACTGCCTCTGCTTCAATGACTAGCTGAGGCAACCTGTTATAGGAGGTGTTAATTGGCAATAGGAGTACAAGTCAGAAGCATGTTCCCCATCGTCCTAACCCAGCAAGGCTAGGTCATTAAAGTGGAAATGAATTCTTTCATGCAGACTTAACCCTTTCAGGATGTATTTTCAGCTGTTATATCTTAAGACAACTGAGAAAGATTAACTTAAAAAAAAAAAAAAAGAAACAAAAAGAAAAACCTAGAAAGAATTTTAAAACTATTCACCTTCCTATTCTCATCCTTCCCTTCTCTATCTCCTCCAAAAGAAGAGTTCCAGATAATCTTTAGATTTCTTGGGGGTTGAAGCAGGGAGGGAAGGCAACTGGGGGTATAAACACAATGACAACCATCATAAAAAAATGTAATTTCTCATATTAAAGGATGTGTGGAAAGATCAGGCACTTACAGCAAGCCTGAAACTTATTGTTTTGTGGAGGTAAAGCAAATGGTGGCACATAGCTTAGTAGGAGAGGAAAAAAAAAAAGCATTACAGAATGCTACCTGCAGAGAGGGCACCAACTTGAGCAAGTGTGCAGAGGCAGCAGAGGTATTAGTGATAATAAAAAGACCTTCAAAGTTCACCAGAGTACCACTGCTCTTCTCCACTTACCCTTTGATGGTAAGTGGCATCCCCTGATGATATAGTGGCATAAAGAATAAAAGAGAAGATCTCTTAGATCAGCAGAGTGCTTTTTACACATTTCCAAGCTTCAAAATCTACACAAAACAATCTAAAAATTGTGGTTGTGTGATTTTTTTTTTCCTTGTATCGAGACAATGCACTTGCAGAAAATACCAACTCCTATTCTGCCAGTGGAAGGGATTGAGCCATATTCTGGATCTCAACATCCTCATGACAAGCACCAGGAGTAATTTCTGCATTTTCTGCAGTAGGGGAAGTTGATATGATTGATCCTGATGGAGAAAATTATACAGTTCATAAAAAAAAAAATTAAAAAAAAAATTCAGAGTTCATAAAAAGGGAGAAATACATTACTTTGCACTGTGAATCACACTCTAATTAGTAGCAATTTGGAATTTTACTGCAGTTTTCAAGCTAGTGAGCACACAGTTTTACAGTTAGTTCCACAGGATTATATTTTGAAGCTAGCATTATGTCTAAACAGTTTGTATGTTTAGGCCCATTTTTATACCAATTATAACCAAGCATACATAACAGACCACAAAATACCATAAGTCTCAACAAACAGCCTAGATTTCTGAAAGGATCACATTGTCTTGTTACACCATATGTCAGATGAAATAAAAATTGTAGTAATATGTTTAGTCTCATAGACAGTCTCATAGCCTCCAAAATGGAGTAGAGAATATACTGGAGAAATATTATGGCATCAATTGCTACTTTAAATTAAAGATATCTGCCAAAAACCCTTTTCAGGCTAGATTAAAAAGAAAGAAAAAAAAAAAAAAAAGGCACAGCATGTTTTACAAAATCCTGTCTCATAAAAGGAGTTTAGCCAGGTTCACATTTGCAACAGAAACTCCATAAACAGCAAGATAGATGGACTTGAAATACACAATGTCTCCTGTCTCCCATCTCCCCTCCTCTTCAGACACCAACATTACAGAAAGCAGAAGTTTGTGCAGCTTTGAGCAGTTGGTTAAATGGGTTGGGGATCAGCAGTTTGCAAACACCTCTTCAGTGCAGAGACAAAACTTTGCTACCTACCTGTTCTGGGGTTTTTATTACTGTGGTTTATTGGTTTGAGGTTTTTATTTGCTTGTTTTTAAACAAAAATAATCTCAATTCGACTGGAACACTCCATAAAGAACCAAGCCAATATTTTACTTAAAGAAAGTAAAAAAAAAAACACCAAAGGAAGCCACCAAGTTTTAACTTCTGTTTCTACACCATCCATCTATCATTTGTATCTCTTGCACTCTAAGGGTTTAATGGAAGAGGTACAGTAATCTGCTGAGACAAGGAGAATTTTTAAAGGTCCTTTATAAAAGCCAGCACTCCTGCTTTCCAATATTGCTATTGAAAATAAAGACTGGAGCTTAAAATTTACTAAGGAAAAATAATTATCATGTTCTTCATCAAGTGATGCTAGCTGAACTCATTTTGAGGTCAGATAAGCCTAATTTGCCTAAAATGCACTTTACATTCCACTTAGTCTAATTTTATTAATTTTTTTTTTTAGAAATAAGATATTTATTACCCAATACTAACATATATATTCGTGATATCAAGTTATTTACGTGCATCATCTTGATGCAATTTGCATTAGTCAGACTTTCTGGAATGTTCCCAACGCAACTGTTGCATGAACTGGTCGTTTAAGTGTAATTTTTCCTAGTTTTGGCTTTTCCTTTCTCTTTACAGCATAAAAATCTACAAATTTATCAAAATATGCATCATCACAGTGGACTAGATGATCTTTAAAGTTCCTTTCCAACTCAAAATCAGTCTACAATTCCATGAGAGTTATGGATAGCAAACTGCCATAAGATCATGGACAAAGAATAAATTCTGAGTTGTTTTCAAAACCAACTAGAGTTTTTCTCAACTCAGGCTATTAGGAGAAAAGAAAATCCAGAAAATACACAGGGAACAAAACCAGGACTAACCTGCTATCTGTTCCAGAAATGTGATAGGAATACTGGGATTTAGAAATGAGCCTCAAGGCAGATAACAAGTCAGCATTTTATCTGCTTGCAGGAGCTTTGCTCTAATGCAGATTTTTAATTACTTTATTCTAGGCAGAGTCCTGCCAAAGAAAGCAAGGCAGCCCTCAGTGGGTGCTGCCTGAGGTCACCCAAAAACACACTTTTTTTAAAGAAGATCAATTGAAAGATTTACTCAATCCATGAAAGAACACACCAGGATGTACAGGCTCTCTGCTGTGAAGAGCTGGTCCTCAGGATACAAGCAAGCAAGACTCAGCAGCAATTGGCAGGAAGGTCAGTTGTTTCTAACACTTTTTGCAAAAAAATAAACCCCTCACTGCTATTAACACGAGAAGAACACTTCCAACAACTCCTTCTACACCACTGGAAGACAACAAAAGGTGCTGTAGGGTAGCATTGCAACTCCATGCTCAACAAACATAGGATTTCAGAAAGAAGAAATAATTTCAAGGTGAAATAAATTAAATCCAGCACTGTAACGAGGCTGTTTCCTACTAACAGAAAGGAATATTTCAAGTGTAATGCAAAAGGCAAAGATGTCTGCTCTTGTTTAGTCTTTTTCCACTGTTCTTTCTCATTATGGCTACACTCATTTCCTTGTCCATGCTCCTTTGTCTCTTCTGGGGAAAGTCATCTGGGCTACACTAGCAATTAAATGGAGGAGAGAGAAGCTAATTATCTAATTATTAGAAACAAGGAAGTTTAAGATCTGAGGCCAAGAGGAGGCAGCTAAAAATGGTCTCCAGAGTTTACAGGAAAGTAACAGATCAGAGGAAAGCAATAATGCTCAGGAACAACCCATCAGCTTTGTTATTTTTAGTTTAGTTTGTTTGTGATAGTGCAGCCTGTTGTACTTTATAACACAAAGCACTTAGACTTTATTGTAAGTACAATCCTAGGACTGTCCCTAAACCCAAATCTAGCACATTTCCCTCTCCCATCAGCACTTTCAGATATGAATCATCTTACAACCACATTTCAAATGTAGAAAACCATACCCAGCCTTTAAAAATCCCAAGTAACTTTCAAATAAGCCTGCACTCCCCAAGGAGATACCATCAGCTCCAGGGTAAGATGATCCAGACCCCATCAGTATCCTAAATTTCATATGAAGCTTTTGGTTGAACACTTCCAAGTTAAAACACTAATCAATGCAATAAAATACTGATCCCAGTCCATGAAATGAAACCAGCCCAGATTATTGCATCCATAGTGTTCTTTTTTCTCCTTAAAACAAACTCATATTTTGGATATATAAATAGCTGCTGGTATTTTCTGAAGGAGATCAATTGAGTCTTCTGAACTTTTTATGGGAGTTGACATTGCATCATTTTAAATTGATGAAAGTCACTGAAAAAAAGTTTTTCTGCTCATTATGGGTTGATATCTTCGTGGGGAAAATAAAGCAGAATTGGAATAATCCATCCAAACTGTGCATCATCTTATCTACCTGCAGGTATGTTTGAATTCTAGAAATTATTGATGTACCAGAGAACATTGCTGGAAAATGTACCTCAGAAGCAAAGGAACAGAAATTATGCACAATTTTAAGAGCTATAATTCAGATTTATTCCCCTCTTAGAGTATTCTCAAAAGGAGTATCTGAAGCTGCAAATACATATAAGTAGGGAGGAGAATATCACCACAAAACCCACATAAAGCAAGGAGACATGGGAAGGAAACAGTCATTCAGGTGAAACAGATACTAAAAACACTCCACAGCTTTCCAAAGAGAAAAAAAAAACATTAATTATGTTAAAAGAAGACATTTGCACCCTTCCAACTTAACCCCAAACTGCTTCAAAAATCAATTAACTGAAACAGTTTTCAATAAGACATTAAGATCTTGATGGGTTTTTTTTTTGTGGTTGAGTTTTCAGGGTCTGGAGCTCTCTTAGTTGGGAGGAATAGGGGTATTTGTTAGGGTTTGTGCTTTGGTTTTGAGGGGTTTTTTGTTTGGTTGGGGTTTTTTTTCCTTTTTACATGGGGAATCTTAGGATGCAAATTAGCCAGCTAGGACACTTAATTCAAGAGAATTGAGTAGCTAAAAGAAACTTGCATGTAATTGTCAATTGGGAATTATCTACACTGAGCTTCCATTGCCTGCCACATTACAAACTCTTACTCTGAAGCCCCATAAATAATGAGCTAGGAAAGCACTTTTCTAACAACCATCCTGGCTAGATCAGCAGATGCAACAGAACTTTAGTTCAGTGGCAGGTCTCCCAAGTTCCCACAGTGCCATAGATGTACTAAATGGGATCAGCATGTTCTAAAAACCCATGATAATATGAGGGAGAAAGGTTCCACAGCACCAAGCAGTGCAATGCTTGAAACCTCATAATCAAAGTGACAGTTTTCAAGTGCCATTTACAATGCCCTAATCTGGAAACATCCCAGCTAACCCATCTGATCAACTATTTCACAGATGGAAGCACTTGATGGCTAATTGGCAAGTCCATTATTCAAATAAAATAGCTATCTGCACTTCTATTTTCTATATTCCAAGTCAAGGTGGAAACACTCCTTCTAAGACACAGGTCACTTCTCTGTCTTTCCCTCCCTTCCCATTTGGATTTTTTCCATTTCCCTGTGCCATCAAATATGTTAATTCAGAAGCACAGGATCGGTTTTCTTTCCCATTTATTGCACTAGAACAGTTGTCTGCACCAATGGGACAACATAAAAGAATATTTTTTTTAAATCCATCAGGTAATAAAAATTATTTCAACACCATTTTAAGAGATTCATGAATTATTTCACTGCCTCCTTTCACATCTGGATTCAGAAAAACAGACAGGATTGTGTTGGAATGGTCAAGAACTTGTATAGCTTGAATTATTTGTTCTGAAAGTGTTCAGGAGAGAGAGCTCTGCTAAAAAATTAACTTCATTTGCTCACATTCTTCAATGGTATCTAGTAGGATTGCCTAATAGAGGCATATGTGGCACTGATTTCACTAGCAAACAATAGCTCTGTGTACAAAATGGAGTTTTGCTCCAAATCCCTGCCTGCTACACAAGTAGAATGCTTTTATGTACCCCACAAAGCCTGTTAATTTGTCTGCAGCAAATGTACAATCCAAAGTGAACTATTAAATCACTAGTGAAATTCTGTGATGGGCAGTATTCCAGGGGGATGGAAAAGAATGAACCAGGAAAGGGAAGGTAACACCTAACAAAACCCAAGGGACAGAGGAAATACAGAGAAGAAAAACAAGGGCATTGCCAAAATCTTTATTTCCACTAATTAGAGAAGGGAAATTGAAGTAACAAGCATTTTATTTGGGATACCAGAACTCTTTTAAACTTCAGCTGTTCCACAACATCTATTTTTTTTTAAAGCTTCAGTGTTTCATTGCTCTTATGGATATTACATGAGAGTAGAAACTCAAATGCCTACAATACCAGGCATGGAAGGCACAACTTTTGCATGAAGCAGTACTGCAAAGGTGGTCTTATTTATGGGATCAAGTAAAACTAAACACACGTATCTTCCCATATGAAGAACAAAAAGTCAATGACCAAGTTAACAGCCAAAAAATATTGTGGATATGATGCCAAAAGCTATAAGATCCTCTTCTACCTCATACACCTGCTGTGCAATGAATTCAGTCCTTTGTCCATCTAAGACTAAAAGACAGGAAATAGCTCAAAATTTCTAAGGCACAAGTCACTGGAGTGAAGGATTATTGTTGAAATCACTTTTAGATCACTTCCTTAAAGATTTGCTCATTAGCCATATGAATTCAGGCATGGGGTCAATGGAATTTAGCATTTATCACAACATTTTAAAACACTGAAGCCCAATCAGCAGGCTGAAGAGACAGTTAGAAAAGAGAACCATCAATTCACCAAAAGTAGTTTTCAAGTGGAATATGAGACACCAACAGACTTTGAAAGAAGAACATGTAAAAACATGAATCCAAAGAATGCATGGGATGACATGCTTGAGTTGGGAAATTGAAAAACAAACAGACAAAAACCTCAAACAGATAATAATCATAGAATCACAGAATGGTTTGGGTTGGAAGAGACCATGAAGATCATCCAGTTCCATCACCACTGCATTGGCAGGGACAACTCCCACTACATCAGGTTGCTCAATGTCTCATCCAGCCTGGCCTTTAACACCTCCAGAGAGGGGACATCCACAGCTCTTTGGGCAACCTCTTCCAGTGTTTCACTACCCTCACCATAAAGAGCTTCATATCTAGCCTGAATCTCCCCTCTTCCAATTTATATCCATTATTTCTAGTCCTTCCATCACATATCCTATTAAAAAGTCCTACCTACCCCTGCCTTTCTGTAGCCCCCTTCAGGTATTGAGAAGCTACTCTGTGGTCCCTCCTGAGCCTTCTCTTCACCAAGCCGAACAACCCCAACTCCTTCAGGCTGAAGAAACCCAGTGCAAGCAGCAACTTGCATAAAGAGCAATTCAGTTTTCCACTTCTTTTAAATCCAACACATCCTCATCAATTCATTTATGAGACAATTCCATATTTAAACCAACACAGAGCAGCTTTGCAGGCCAAAGCTGCCAGGTTGAACGAGCTGCCTCCCAATGTTACTTTCCATTGTCTGCCACCAATTTTTCTAGCAGGCTTGAAGATTAAAGCTGAGAAAAAATGCAGAAAGCAGCAGAGAGTTAACTGTAAATCTGCAAAACAGCTTTGAGATGCGTCAAGTTCAGAGAGGACCAAGAAGTGAAAGCTTGAGTGATTAGACTGCGCAGATGTTAAAAAAAATGAAGAGTCATGAAGCAGGCTGGCAGCTCGGAGGAACAAGAGAAATAACTGCTTAAGAAAGTGAAACTAAAAATAACCCAGGGCTGCTTGAAGATTCAACTAAGGGAGCGTGAATAGAATTTTAGCTATAAAAAGGAAAAAAAATCATGCACCAAAAGTTACAGCATTTTTGGCAAAACACCTAGAGGCTGGAAATCAGCTTGTAGGGTTTCACCAAATGCTTCAGCCACTCCTTTCTCAGTCCCCCTGGACACAAACACACCACATGCAACCCAAAGAAACTGTGGGTTCAGCAGCTTCAAGCAGCCCAGAAGCAAATAAACACACACGTGGTGAAGCCTAAGACAAACAGAAGTGATTCTGGAACAAGAATCTGGATTCCCAATTTAGAACAGAGCCCTGGAGGCAAGCAGAGAAAGGTCAGCTGCTGTGGCTACAGAGGAAATGACACTGCAGCCCTTTCCTTATGGAAACAATACCTCCTACAAGCCTCAGTTCCTAGTATTTTTTTTTTTCTCTCCCCTGTATCCACAGTAGTCAGGCATAGTGTAATAAGATCAGCTTGGTTTTATTTTTGAAGACTGTTGGCCAAGGAAAAAAAAGCCCTAAGAGTTGCTGCAGCAGTAGGAGAAGCCATAAAATGTGTGTAGGAACAGGACAGCTGCCAGGGAAGCCTTTTTGCTTTGAGCAGAGTTACAAAAGTGAGAACATTAATGAGACAAAACACAAGAGAACATGCATCTAGGTGGTTACAGCTACCTGCAAGTAGCTCAAATCACCTCCTAAGATTTCTACACATCTAAATATCTTATAGTGTCAATCACAATGGAACTGAAATTATCATTTATGAAGGGCCAAGCAGTTATCCTTAGCCATTTCATTTTCTAAAGATCATTATTATGAAAAACTGATATTTAAAATTTTATTCTGTGCTTCCAAAGGTTTTAAATCCAAATTTTAAAAGAGTTCAGACACCACATCAAAGTTTTGTACACTCAGAGTCAACACAGTTCATTTTGACAAAAAAATCTCCAGTTGGACTGCAATGATGATTTCCAAACACAGAATATTTCTATAGTTGGGGGTTATTACTAAGAATTTTGGGGTTTTGCTGCTGTTTTTTAATGTAATAATAGAATAGAACTGAATGATATTAAAGAGAAGATATTGACAAGCTATATACTAACCTGTCCCAGCCCAGGCATACCTCCTCCAAGTCGCAGAAGTCTGTCCATGTTTCTAGAAAAAAACAGAAACAAAGGAAAAATGTTCCCAAGCTCTGAAGTGTTTACTAAATTGCCATCTATATAATTCACCTTCAGTCACTCAGTATGTCAAAAATATTGGTGGTAATTACAACTCAACATCAGACTTCCTGTTAATTAACACCACATATTAATTCAAGGAGCTGTCTTCCATGCTAATTAACAGACCCTGTTTTATTGCTTTGGTTTTGGGTTATCCCCATTTCTGAAGGCAAAGGTTCTTGTCAAACTTTTGAAAACTTTCCTATCCTTCAGTTAATTGGGAGGCTTTAGTTGTTAAAGAACAGCACCTACATCCAGCAAGTGCCTAAAACTTATTAGATATACAATCAAGTTTACTCCAATTTGTTCTGAGAGCATCAATAAGAATGTGAAAGTAAGGATTTTAGCATCCTCATTAGTAAGTTCTGCGCTAATTAACTTACAGCTTGTCAGTTATCATCAAAACTACATGTGAAAGACACTGAGCAGATTATGAATCTCTGAATTAGCATCAAAAGCTTTCTTTTTTTTTTTAATGAACTCATTATACTAAAAGAAATACTGTAAAGTAAACATTTAATGTGTATATAGTTAGAACACTAGTGACAGTACAGTCATTTAATACATTCCCAGTGTTGGATGTGCCACTACTTCAGTGTAAGATCATTCCAATCAATGTAACAAACTTGTTACTTAAAAAAAAAATAAAAAAACAACAAAAAAAGCTTTTCTATCCTGCAACTTTCAAGTGAGGGATCTCCAGGAACAAGAACTGTTAAGTAAAAAAAAAAATACAATGATCTCCAGGAACAAGAATATTAAGTAAAAAAATTACAATGATCTTTATTTGTCTACAGTTTATTTACTTTATCTTATTGAAGAGCAATCTAGTATTTAATTGTGAGTATCCAAGTAGGGTTCTGTCCCAAGAATAACAGATCTTTATCTTCTTGACTTGGCTTTTTCAACTTCTGAGCTTAACACAACAAAAGATGTGATAAGATAAACAGAACTTAACTAATATTGCTTTTTTAAACAGATGCTTTCAGCAAATTAAACCAGATCCAAGGCTTACAGCAATCAGTAAATTTTACTGGCTTGTTTGTTAAATAGAAGATACAAATTAAAGCATCATATAGTCATAATTCCACAAGATTTAATTTAACGAGTCCTGTTCAGGTGATGTAAGAGCAATCAATGGTATTTAAAAAAATATTAATCCTCAGAATACTGCATAGCTACAGTTACAGAATTACAGATTTAATTCTAATACACTTAATTCTAACACACACATCTTAATACTAATTCAAGAACTTTCTTTTAAAATTAATTATGCAAAGGCACTGTGAAAGTTATGAAAAGTCATTTTTTTTGTATATTAAAAATAAAAAAGTATATTGACAATAAAAGACACTCCTGAAATTTACTATTATTTTTACTGGTTAGATACTAACAGGACTTACTTAAATTTGTTTAAAACAAGTATTTCAAGCTTAATATGTGCAGCAGCAGGATTTGAGGCTAACACTGGACAGGAATATCTATCTCCTACTTTAATCATGTATGAAATTTTACCTATTTCAAACAATATCTAAGCCAACATTTGCTCTATATGCTAATTTATTTTTGCTAGTTCAATGCACTAGCTCTTAGTTTCAGTTGTCTCATTATCTTGACAGTGTAGAACACCCAAACCCCTCAACTACAGCCTCTCTCTTAAAGCTACCTTGGCACTATGTGGATTCAAAAGTAGTTTATTAAAGGTCAACAGTTAAACTTTACTTCTCTTCCATGACAAGCTTTTTTATTGCAGCAAAGGCTGCACAAAGAATGTAGTTTTCTATCCCAAACTACAATCAATTCCAAGTCAAGTTGTAGGATTTCCATGGAAAGGTTAAGTTGCTGTTTAAAGCCATTATGTAAGCACATGGTAAATGGCTCCCCTAAAGCAGTCATGAGTAGAAATCAACGCCAACTACACTTCATTTTACCCCTCCATTGCAATCAATCCACAGTGATTCATCTTTCTTGACACGAATGAGGGCTGAAGAGTATGTGAGGAGTAGGTTTAAACTACCAAAATTAATATTTTAATCAATCACAGTTGCATGTTTATTTTAAGAAACTTAGTCTCTACAACTAGTAAGTATAAAATGGCCTTTGCTACAACTACAGCAACTTCCAGGAAATTATAAAGTACTACCTATGAGTGTTTAAAAAATAATACTGAATAACAGATCCTATACTTATTAACATTTAACTTTGAGTAAAAAAGCAGTATTTTTTTCTAAATAATGATTATTTTCTGGACATAATTTATTCTGGATTCTATTCCAGCAGAAGAATACATAATTTATAACAACACATTTTGCTGTATTAAAGTTAGATTAGACTAATTAGCTGCACAAACTCATTATTTATCAGCTTAACTCCCCAGGTTTTGGAACAACAAAATCTCAGTATCTTAAAGAAGTAGAAGGACAAAGTATTTCCTACCAAATTATCACAGACTGGCCACTGAACTGAAGATGTGAGGATTCTCAAAACAGTAACAGAGATAAAATCTCCACAAACCTGATAGTTGACTAGCTCCATGGTTTGACTCGGGTTAGTTTTGGCAATTAAAACTTTACTTATTTGCAAATGGAAGTATTTTAGTAGGTTATGGTATATTTAGACCTAAACATATTTGTTTACTCTGCATAAACATCTGAAGAATTTAGGTTAGGGATCCAAATTGAAACTAATTTTTTTCTTAATCCATGGTGCCCAAATATTATTTCAGTCACAAATCCAGCTTATGAAATTATGCTGTTGTAAAACTTAAACCAGCTTGAGCTAATTTTTTAGACTTTAATTAAGACAACTGTAGCATTTACAAGTAAAGCAAATATGCAGTTCTCACCTGGTGCTCAGGAAGAGGTGATCTCAGAACAAACCCAACAGCAGCTTCCACTTTCTGACTATAAGGATGATGCCAGAAGGTCTCTCTTTCCTACAGAAGGAAATAAAAAGAAGGGGAAGAGCAGAAATCCAGTCAAATTTAGAAATGTTTAAAAATAAGTGTTACATTATGACCTACTAAAGGACAAAAGACCACTGAAGAATAACCCAAAAGATGCTTTTTTGGGGTTTGTTATCATATAACCCCTGAAACCAGTACAAGCCATGTCTTTCCCAAGTACTATAACACTGAAAAAACTTATCCAAGATTCTCAAAAAGACATAGAAAAGTACTTCAATAACCTGTTTAAACAATTTAATAAATTAAAATTCTATGTTAANAGATTCTCAAAAAGACATAGAAAAGTTAAGTACTTCCATAAGCTGTTTAAATAATTTAATAAATTAAAATTCTACGTTATTTTATTACTATTGTAGAGGATTTTGCTGTGGCTAAGATGACTTATACACAAAGGCAACGTATGGATGGTTTTCTTGCCTATTTCTACAAGAGCAATTGGTGCTACTAGGAAAGTCAGAGGTTTTTAGGTTTGTCTGAATTCATGTTGAGGAAATCTGCTTCACATTGAGCTCAAGACTTAAAAGTCAAGTTAACAGCACCCCGGAGAACACTGCCCACTAATTGCATCCACTCAATCACTTGTAGTGCAGTGTTTTGAAACAGATCTGTGAGATGATCTGTGGCCATGATTTGATAGACATTTTTTTTTTCAATGTCAGTGTTAAACATAAGGAGCAGTGGGGAAGCTGCTGCTGCTGCTTACCAACTTGATGCTGCTTTCTCAGTACTGCCAGGACAGCCATTTGTGCAGCCTTGCAGCAAACTGATAGGCTAACAAAAAAACGTTAGGTTTAACCCCTGTTTGCTTCAGTGAGAGGATTCACACTGCAACCCAGAAATAATTGTCTGGGCACAAGAGAAAGAGAGGCAATTGCTTCTAATGCTAATCCAGACTCTAGAAGACATTTACATCAAATCATAATTTAAGTTAAAGCTGGCAAAAGAATGTCTTAGGGGTTTTTCAGACAGAAACACAGAATATCAGGGATTGGAAGTGACCTCAAGAGATCACCTAGTCCAATCCCCCTGCCAGAGCAGGAACATCTAGACTAGGTCACACAGGAACATATCCTGGTGTTAACTGTTGCTTTTTTGTTTGGTGGTTTGGATTTTTTGTCTTTTTTTTTTTTTCCTAAAAAAGTAACTAAGGTAATTCAACAGATGCCTCTCTGAATCTTATCTCAAAGAAGTCCTGATTTCAGCTGGAATAGAGTTAACCTTCTTACTTCCAGATGATATAGTGGTTTGGACTTAGGATGAGAATAATTACTACTCATATTTTAGTTGTTACTAAACAGGCCAGTATGAAAAGTCAGCAGCTTCTCATGCTGTCCTGCCAGCAAGAATGCAAGGGGCACCCAAGAAGCCACAAATCAGACAAAGGGATACTCCATAACATATGATGTCACACTCAGCACATAAACTGAAGGAGCTGGCAGAGAGAGAGAGGGTGGAAATCACTGTTTGGGAACTGGCTGGACATCAATTTCATGTCATTCTATGATTATTGTGATTTTCTTTCAACTGCCTGGGCCTCAAGAGGGAAAAGTCTGTGGTTATTTATAATACAGTGGAAATACACACAGAGCAACTCAGAAGTCACGTGAAAATAGAAGTTTTATAAAAGACATGTCTAGTATTTGTTTATAGTATCACTACCAGGCAGTAGTAATGGCAAGAGCTGCCCATTTGAAAGCTCCATTTCACCATTCAATTGTTGGTTATTACTTTCAGAACACTTAAATGTTGACTAAAATGCTGACTTTCAATACAGAAAAAGCTTTTCCTTAGTAACACAGGGATGAAATGACATGAATTATGCACAAGTGTGTGTATCCATATAGGTATAAATCATCACTACTGTGCTTATGCTTGGCATGTTTCAGCATGTATTTTGAAATCCACTCAAAATAGAGTTTTAAATTAGGGTATCCCCTTCACATGAGCCACATGAGTTTCACACTACAGTGCTCTATTTTTATCTAGCATTAACACTCTGTGATGCAATCCCTCAATAAAAGAGCACTCTCCTGGATTGACAACTTTTGAGTTAATTAAAAAAAAAGAAAAAAAGAAAAAATGCATTCAACATAGATGGAAGAGAAAGCACTGGGTACTGAACTCCTCTATGAGTGGACAGAGCACTGTGCTAGACTCACGTGACGGCAGTTTACACATTACAATTTGTACACCTAGTGATTTAATGCAAATTATTTTTAATGCAAATTATTTCATCTTTGGTAACTTCATCAAAACCTAGCTGCTCACACTAAGCATTTCAGAAGCCACTCATGTGCCAGCTGATTTCTGAATTTCTTTACAAACACAAATCCTTTCCTTGCTGCCATAACAAACTCACAAACAGTGCTCTTCTGATGAGAATCCTCTTCCAAGAGTACTCCCTGTATGTGAAGGCAAACACTACTCCTTGGTCTCACAGTGGGTGAAAGCTTTAAGATCAATACAAACATCTCAGACTTTTCAGCTGTATGACTTCCAATTACAAACACATTAAACTTCTTTTTTTTTTAAAGTGAAGTCTTGTTTTCCTGGTTTTCTAGAGTGCAGCAGAAACAAACACAGCTTTAAGAGATGATGACATCAGCACACACCCAGACTTGCCAGGTGTTTACAAGTATCCAGCTACATCACATAAACTTAGGCTTACTGCACACATGAAACAGCACTATTATTTATTATAATTATTGTTTCTCCTTTTCTATTAAATTCTGCCTCGTCATACCTAACTCTGATTAAAGTTTCCTATAATTTCCACATACTCCACTGTGTGCTTTGCCTTCACCTCTCTTTCACAGAATGGTTTGGGTTGGAAGGGACCTTAAAGATCATCTAGTTCCAACCCCCTGCCATGGGCAGGGACACTTCCCAATACACCAGGTTGTTCAATGCCAGTTAAAAGCTACCACAAAAACTCCCTTGAACACCAGCCTCATTTCCTGCTGCTTTAGAGTACAGTAGAGCCTGCTGCAAAGTTTCAAATTCTTTTCCTCCTTGCCAGGAAAACACTGTTTAAACACAAAAAAAAAGAGCTACTAGTGCAGCTGGGGGCACTGCCATTGTAGAGCATCTCTAGGATGCTTTGCAACAGAACCAGCACCGTGAAACCCTTCTGTTTGGAACCAGGCTGTCGCGGTTCCGGGAGACACCCGGTCCCAGCCAAGAGGCCATGACCAAAAGCAAACACAGCGGGTGCTGTGGGCCAGGAAGGCTGCAGGACCGCTCCCCAGGCCCGCCGAGGTACCGAGGCCCAAGCGGGGCTCACTCCGCTTTCCCCCCGGGAGTCTCCCTCCCCACCTCGGGCTCGACCGCCTCTTCGCCCCGAAAGCGACCGAACTTTCTTCGGGAGCAGGCAGCACAAACAGCGGCAGGCATGGCCGGGCCCTGCGCACTCCCCACGGAGGAAACGCCGTTCCCTCCCCGCCTCCCTGCCCGGCGCTCAGGCCCGCTCCCGGCGGGGACCACGGGGGAGCCGCCGAGCCCTCGAAGCCCCCCATGAGAAGGACACGCGCCCCGCTGGGCCCTCACCTGTGTTACGAGCCCTCCCCGGCCGCGACGCCTGAGCCTGGGCCGCGGTGAATCAGCCGGATTTCATTCAAACCGAGTCCGCCCAGGCCTCCGCGAGGACTTCCCGGTTCAAAGGGCAGGCGGCGGCCACTTCCTGTCGCCCGGCTCGGGAAGGGGAATGGGGCGGGGGGTAAGAGCTGGTGACGGCGCTTGGCTGTGGGGCTCGTCAGGCCGCCACCTCCGGTTTCGGGGGAACCAGCAAAGAAAGGAGACCTCCCCCGGGCAGCATCGGGGTGTGTAGGCCGCAGCCAGCCCCGGCCTTTCCGTACAACGCAGCCCCGGTGTCGGGGAGACCAGAGAGCGAGCTGCGGCCTGTCTGAGGCCTGCGGGTGCCGAGAGCCAGGTGATGGCACTGAGGAGAGGCCCCAGAGCCACCGGGATGCTCCGGTCCCACCTCGTTGTCCGTTGTGTT
>VZTY01014306.1:0-20719 GCA_013400935.1 Turnix velox | reverse complement strand
TCATGATCCATTCTGTTCCTTATCCGAGTTTTCACACCCATTGACTTCAGCTTTATGTTGAAGACCCGTCTGATCCCTTGGGTGCATATTCTTGCTCATGTCTTCATTCAAACTGCAGCTCAGTCCATCCATCTTGTATGACATGAAGCATTCCCCACACTACTTCCTCCTCTTCCCTTTTCACCCCTGAGTTCATTTTCAGCAGTTTACTATGACAGCCTGGCAACCCTCTCCCCTCTGATTTCCCAGCCCCACTTCCTTTTCACTCTGGGTTCTAGCCATTGAGTAGAATCCACCCATCATTTTAAAAAAAACCTTTTCCTAGATGAAACCCAGGTTTCTCTGTCATCTTTTACATTTCCCTTGACATTCCACTTGCCCTCGATGTAACTGACCATTATGTTCTTCTTCAAAACTTACTCTTCCTAACAATGAATGATTTTGTCTCCTCTCAAGTCTCCCCATTTAGTTGTGCTTTACAAGTTCCTTTTTACCCCTTTGGCAATTTTCTAAGGGATATTCAGAAGACCTTTTTCTAGCTCTTTTTTCATTCCCCTCCCCTCTCTCTCTCTCTCTCACTCAAAACTCTACTCTGCTCCCACAACTGTGAATCATTTTTAACTTGGGCCTCTTTCCATGTTCCAATTACTGATGTATTCATCAAGAATGTTGTTGCAAAGAGCCACTAACCTTTCTGACTGCTTTTTACCTAATTTGTGAGGACCTAAAACTAAAACATAAAACATACTGTGCCTAAAGTTCTCCCCAACCCACCTTGTCTACTTGCAGTAAACAAGTGGAGCCCCAGCTTTGACTGACCCCATGCCAACACCCATAAACTCCTGTTAAATTTTCAGACTAGTTTCTTTGAGTTCTTTCTGGTTTGCTGCCCCCCATGCTTGGAAGAAGCTCCCATGAATTTTCCATAGAACACTTCATTGCTTTCCTCAAATCCCTCTTTAAAACTCTCTTTTACCATGCTGCCTACAGAAAGCTTGACAGGGAAGTGACTGCAGGTGAGCCAAGACCACTGTTTATCATACACATCATTTTGCCTCCTTGTATTCCCTCTCTTTTTTTGTATCCATCTGTGGTGTTAGAGTTAGATGGTGAGTTCTTTGCAGAGTGCCTTTGTTTCTTCTGCATTTTGCAGCACCTGGCACAATGGGGCTTGGGTCCACAAAGATAAGTTGCCAAAAAGAAATAAAGACACTGCTTTGTTGTGGATCACCTCTGCTGTTCATAGAGGTCTTGGGTGAAACCAGGTTCTAATGCTAACCAGTCGAGTAAAGAGAATTGCTAATATGAATTAAAGTTAATTATTTGCAAGGTTAGAGCATTATTTTGACACTGATCCCCAAAATATCTGCTGATAGGAATAGCTGCTAAGGATTAGTGAGATTGTTCACATAAATTGCAAGTGTATATTTGCATATTCATCAGGACAGCTAAGACTGCAGAGATAAGAAGCTTGTTGTGGCTTAACTAACTAGTATCTTAAAAAAAAAAATAAACTAGGGAGTATTTGGGAGCTACCTCTGTGTGCAGGCTGAGTCTCAGGGAATTCTCATCCAGTCAGACTAATGCAAATTTGGGCTCAGTAGTGTCTGTATGTGTTTATGAACAGCTGGTAATGGCAGAATGGCATTGCCAACAATTCTGTCAAGCAGTTTCTTTTACTCTGATAAAAGCAATAAATTTTGTATATCCTCAGTAGTAAACTAACTAGTCTTTGTCTGTCACTTACGTGCTCTTTGTTGACTATCCAAAAGGGAGTGTATCTGGGGGGGGCCTGTACCAGTTCATTTCTTTGTTCTACAAAGACCTTACCCTTTAAGACATATTAACACTGTGGGTTGCAGACTTTACATTTCAAGGGATTTTCACCTGATAATGGTTGTTTTTATTTGCTTGCAGTCTTTGCTGAGCATTCGAGGCTCCCTGTTTTCCCCAAGGCGCAATAGCAGGACCAGTCTGTTCAGCTTCAGAGGTCGAGCAAAGGATGTAGGATCAGAGAATGACTTTGCAGATGATGAGCACAGCACTTTTGAAGACAATGAGAGCAGAAGAGATTCTCTCTTTGTTCCTCATAGACACGGTGAACGGCGCAACAGTAACATCAGCCAGGCCAGTAGGTCATCCAGGACTGTCCCTCAACTTCCAGCTAATGGGAAGATGCACAGCACTGTGGATTGCAATGGAGTAGTTTCTCTAGTTGGTGGGCCACCAGCTCTGATGTCACCTACTGGACAGCTTCTGCCAGAGGTGATGATTGATAAAGCAGCCACTGCTAGCAATGTAAGAAAGTCTGCAATAGCTCAGGCATGATGTCCTCTCCCTCCTGACCAGCTCCTGTTTCTACACATTCAGTCATTTATTCTACAGATTTCTACCCAAACAGTGGATGCTCCTTTCATATATTCCAGTTATAAGCTAAAGCAGAAGCTGAAAATCAATCCTAATTTATTAGAATGAGCAGAATAGCATCATAAACCATTCAATAAATTACTGTGTGTCATCCCATATAATCATGATAATCCTATGAAATCATTGATACATTATGCCAACTGAAGATGTAACTGTAAGATTCTGTGTTTGTACATCAGACAAGATACTAAATGAAAAAAAAAATTGTTTCTACTTAATGGAATATATTAAATGAGTATTTAACTTCCCACTGGCCTCATATGAAACTTTTGCTATTCTGTTGATGGTACAGCTAGTATGGGTTGTGATAATATTCCTGCCACCTAGTTAATTTTTCTAGGGGTTTTTTTTTTTGGAGGTGTCACCATTATTAAATATATTTTATTTTGTTTAAAAACATGTTCTAGGGAATGAATAATTTATTCTGAATGAAGAGTTTTATTAAGAAAATAGATTTACTCTTTGGGCTTTTGCTGCTAGCTTTGTGGGCTTTGTGATGAGAAAAAGACTTCACAGCCTGATTAGAAAGGTATTTATGGCAGAGCTCATTGTGGAACTTTTATAGTCTAAAAATCAATTGTGGTATAAATTCTTTTTTAATGTTTCAGCCTTGTTACTGCAAAATACTTAAAACCAAGCACAGGAGCAATTCCTACTGATGTGTTTGACTATTTGCTATGTACAAAGTTAGTCTCTTGGATAACCATAAGAGGTGCAGGACAGCAGAATGTCTTAAACCATTATACTTTTCTAATAATTTATAATGTTTTTCTTACTAAATGAACAATGAGTAGGGTATTTTATCACTGTTTTATTTTCAGGGCACCACTACAGAAACTGACTTAAGGAAGAGAAGGTCTAGCTCTTACCATGTTCCTATGGACTACCTGACTGACCCTAGTACAAGGCAAAGAGCAATGAGCATAGCCAGCATGCTTACAAACACCATGGAAGGTATGTGACACAGGATTTTTTGCATGAAAATGGCATAAAGTGCTATTAAATATATGATAATTTAAAAAATAGTGGTGTTTTAAGGCAGCTCTTGTAGCCTAAAGGGTAGAGGGAAGAGGAGACTTGTGCATAGAAGAAGTACTTTTTTTAAAAGACTAATCTGTTTGGAAAAATACAGTCAAACTTTCAATATACTGATAGATTTGAGGTGGAACTGACAAATTTACAAGTTAGGTAGAAGCAGAAAGCAATTGATCAATGCAGTGTTTCTCTAGAGATGTTATGTTTTGGGGTAAAAGCTCTTTTTAGATGATTTAAACAGCTTCTTGTAGTAGAATAATCTTCTACCCATTCACCAGACATGATTTTTCACAGAGGAAGGATTACATTGCTCTTTCTCTAAGACTAAATACAATGAACATGAATCATGGCATTAAGCAACTGCTTGTAAAGAAAGGGGAAAACATGACTTTGAGCCTTGAATGACTCTGTCCAAAATAGCAAATGGGAAAATAATAATGAGCAGTTTTGCAGATGTGATATGTTTAAAATGTTATTTTCATTTCTCTCTCTCTCTAGAACTGGAAGAATCCAGACAGAAATGCCCACCATGCTGGTATAAATTTGCCAACACTTGCTTGATTTGGGACTGCTGCACTCCCTGGCTGAAAGTCAAGCACATTGTCAATCTGATTGTGATGGATCCATTTGTTGATCTGGCCATCACCATCTGCATTGTCCTCAACACCCTCTTCATGGCCATGGAGCACTATCCAATGACAGAACAGTTCAGTGGTGTGCTTTCAGTAGGAAACCTGGTAAGTTTTTTATGATGCACCATGTCTGTTTTCTGAAATGATTCTTCTGTGACCCATGTATATATGTTGATGGCTCAGAGCCCCATCTAGCCTTGCTTTGAGTGTTTCCAGAGATGGGGCACCTACAGTTTTGTGGAGAACCTGACATTTCACACTGACATCTAATCCTAATGGGATTGGGATTAAATTTAAATTGTTCTGGATCCCTCTTTGTTGACCTTTGTGTATTTCACTATTCTTGCTTTAGGAAGCCAAAGGCAGTAACTTTTATTGAGACAATATACATTTTGATTTTTAAACCTTCAGCTTCTGCCTTTGAAGCTGGTTAAAAGAATTCAACCAATCTTTTTCTTAGTTGGATTCGTGAAAATCTTAAGATTTACACTACTCCATTCCATGGTGAAATGGCCCAGCAGTGCCTTCTGCAGGTCATCCTGAAGAACAACAGTTCTACTCAGGATATATTTCTACTTAATAAAAAATTGTCCCTCTCATAAACTTATCCTTTTGCCTAGATGCAAAAAGATGTCCTGAAGGCAAAGATGACATCTGAGGACGAAAAGCTGAGCATTAAAATATAAGAGATATAAGAAATTCTATTTATACATGCATATTAGCATGTTAAATAAACCCCTTATTTTTCCCATTCACCTCCTTCTCTTTGGAAGCAAAACATTCTGATGTATATTTAAGCTTTCTAACCCCAAAGTATGGCAATATAGAGAAGATATATTTGACTATCATCATAATTAGTTATAATCACCTGGGTTGGGAGGGACCTTTCAGATCATCAAGTTCAACCATCAGCCCAACTCTGCCAAGCTTTTTGTAATAGCTTTCCTGCTAAAAATATAACTTACAAAAATGTGATGCTGTTAATTTCTTTTTTTTTTAATATTTTTCTCACTAAACTGGAGTAAGAAGCTGTATTTTCCTTGCAGGTGTTCACTGGAATTTTCACAGCAGAGATGTTTCTCAAGATAATTGCCATGGATCCTTATTATTATTTCCAAGAGGGCTGGAATATTTTTGATGGTTTTATTGTGAGCCTTAGTTTAATGGAGCTTGGCCTTGCAAACGTTGAAGGATTATCTGTCCTTCGATCATTCCGATTGGTAAATACACTAAATTCATTATATTACAATATTTTATCTCTTTATTTGTACATCTGTGTTGTGTTTTCCCTTTTGCATTATATATTTAAGATCTTTTCATAAGAACTTAGAAATTGCATGCCCACTAGATGGCATCCATCTATTTCATTTGTTCTACTTGTTATCCCAGTAACATCTGTATCTTAATAGCATCTGTTTCTTCTTCAAGACCATGTCTAACATCACTCTTCTGTTCAGCATGCTTTGGAGATTAACTTTAAAGATGAACTTTTTTAATGGTAGGATCTCTTAGAGTAATTTTCTCTGCCTAGATGAGGGAATTAAAAAATCCAAGAGCTGCCTGTGGCTGAAGACTAGTACCCAATTTACTAAATTACAGATTAGGTAATAAAATTTCCTTGACTCTTTTAGTTGAGAGATTTTCATTATCATTTTGCTTACATGGTTAGTTTTAAAAGAGAGTAGTGTTGAAATCTTTCACTCCACAAGGGTTTTTCACCACTCCTTATCATTTGCAAGGGTCTATCCACTGTTTAACAGCTTTTCTTTCTGGAAGCCCTTGCAGTATCTCTGTTATAAGGTAACTATGTCGTGAGTAGGAACCTGAGAAACCTTGGTCTTGCTGAGGAATAGGCTAGCATGCAAGGTGATGTTCAAATCTTTATATGAAAAGTTATTAAGCAAGAATTCTGAGCCATCAAGCTCATCTCTTGCCTTAAATAAAACAAAAGTTAAAAGTTAAATCCACCCCTGTTTAAAAAGTAGGGGGTTGGGTTCATCCATTTGTTTGTTCTCTGTATGTATGTCTGGACTGAATTCTTCCTTCAGAAAATTTTTATGTTTTTATCTTCACATCTATGTATTTTATTAATGTCTCATTCCATGAAATCATATTTAGATTTAAATTCCTTTTAATGCTTTCCTCTTTCAAATATTTGAACACTTGCTGTGTCTTTTGTCTGTCTCAAGTTGTACTTTAATGTCACACATTCTGTCTCTATTTATCTCACTATTGTCTGACAAACTTTGTAAGACAATTTTGCTCTTATTTTAAATGACAGAAAAGATATTGTTAAAGATATCTGCAAGTAACTTGTTTGCCCAGCATCAAGAATCCTAGCTTGTTTCTAGAAAAAACATCTCTTCCATCTCTCTGCCAGTCAAGATGAAAGAGATCTGGGAGTATCCATACACTTCCAGTCCTGACAAACTGGTCACATTTCACATGTGCTGGTTTATTTTATTAATATTCTCTTAGAGTTAATTAAAGGAGAAACACATTTTGGATAAATTGTACAAAAAAAAAGCTAACTAGTTTATAGGTATCTGAAGTTGCCAAAAGAGATCAAGTTTGAATTGGAAACTTTTTGATAATTGCAGTGTAATTGAAATGATCATAGAGATGGTATCACTGACTTCTTCTCACTTGAATCAGAACTTCAGACTGGTCATGTCTTGTGTTGTTTAAAATTGTAAATTAATTTTGTATAGGTTACACAAGGTATGACTCAGACAGAGGGTAACTGCTGTATGTGTAGCAATAATTTCACTACAATAAGTAACACAAATAACTCATTCCAGAGGTACAAGAGAGCTGGGATTCTGCTGACTGAAATAACTCCACATTGTTCTTCTGTTTTGCAGCTTCGAGTTTTCAAACTGGCCAAATCTTGGCCAACCCTAAACATGCTGATAAAGATTATTGGCAACTCGGTGGGAGCTTTGGGCAACCTGACCCTGGTGCTGGCCATCATTGTCTTCATCTTTGCTGTGGTTGGGATGCAGCTCTTTGGGAAAAGCTACAAGGAATGTGTCTGCAAGATCTCCAGTGACTGTGAACTCCCTCGATGGCACATGCATGACTTTTTCCACTCTTTCCTCATTGTGTTCAGAGTGCTGTGTGGGGAGTGGATAGAAACCATGTGGGACTGCATGCAGGTTGCAGGCCAAGCCATGTGCCTTACAGTCTTCATGATGGTCATGGTGATTGGAAACCTTGTGGTAAGTAATAAAAAACTATTGGAATATAATTCCTATTTTTTAGGATTTCAGTATCAGCTGTAAAGATTGGTGATCCATGTCATTGATGTAGGAGTCACATTGAACGAGTTGTAATGGAATTACTTGGATGACTTAAAAATAAGAGATTTAAGATGTTTTCTCCTTGCTCTCTTTTAGGTACTCAACCTGTTTCTGGCCTTGCTGCTGAGCTCATTTAGCTCAGACAACCTGGCTGCTACTGATGATGACAATGAAATGAACAACCTGCAGATTGCTGTGGCAAGGATTCAAAAAGGAATAGATTATGTGAAGAGGAAAGTGCGTGAATTCATCCAAAAAGCCTTTGTTAGAAAGCAGAAAGTTCTAGATGAAGTCAAACCTCTTGAAGATCTGAACAACAAAAAGGACAGCTGCATTTCCAACCACACCATAGTAGATATTGGTAAAAACCTTGCCTATCTTAAAGAAGGGAATGGAACCACCAGTGGCATAGGCAGCAGTGTGGAAAAATATGTTGTTGATGAAAGTGATTACATGTCATTCATAAACAACCCAAGTCTCACTGTCACAGTGCCCATTGCTGTGGGGGAATCAGATTTTGAAAATTTAAATACAGAGGAGTTCAGCAGTGAGTCAGACCTGGAAGAAAGCAAAGAGGTAAGGCAATTTTCTACCTGTAAAATCCTCTAATCCTTTTCTTTATCTCCTAAGGTTACTAGTGCTCAATTCAGATCTCTGTTGAATTCCTATTTGACTGAAAGTAGAAACTTGTAAGGGCTTTTAAGATAAATTCACTTAATGTTGCTTGTTTTGAGCGAGAAGGTAGTACAGTATTGCATTTACAGGAATAAACAAGATGCATAAGACATTTTAAAAGAAGATTAACACATTTTTCTATTTTATTTAGTTAAATCATCCACAAGAAAATTAACTAATAGCCCTGGATACCAAAAGTCTTACAAAACGAGGGAGGGTTATGCAAGTTTCTCCACCCTTATTTTATCAGCGCAGTTTATTTATTCTCTTGTGTCCTTTCTGGAGTATCATCTGTCAAATTAGTGGTTAATTCTAATGCTTTTTGCCTTTTTGATATAGTAAAAAGATACCTAGGGGCATCATAACCACATTTAAATACTGGACCAGCATCACTAAACTAATTTCTGTGAATCACTCACAACACATCTGATAGCAACAGAGTCACTGAAGAAATAAATACCTTCTGGCAAATGAATTAAGAAGCTTTATTTCTCAGCATAAGATCTTTTCATAAGGCTCCCTGTTGTAATTTCCAAAGCTTTAAGATATTTGAGTCTTTTACCAAGATACATTGAGTTATGCCTTGAATAATATGGGATCTCCTAATGCAGACACCTTAATGATGTGTATTTGACTTCAAGCAGTTTTCAGTGCAAGAAAAAAAAAAAAGAGAAAAAAAAGAAAAGCAGAGGTATTGTGTCCTGAACTTCATTTCCTACCGTTCTTACTTCTCACAGGAGTAGAACCAAGCTGGATCAGTCAAGCGGGCAGCTCTGGTGCCTTTTAGCGAGGCAGAGCATCGTGGCACCAATTTTGCACAGGTTACCTAAGCAAGTTATACATCTCTGTGTATATATATATATTTATATTTATATAATATATAATCACTTCTTAATGGATATTGACTGGCCTGCATGCTCTTCAGCTATGATCCTGAGCCATCCATTTGCAATGAAGTCCAGACATGCACAGCTGCTCTCTGCTGAGTCACAGCATGGTCAGGCAAGATGGGCAGCCCCAGACTTCCCATGGTTCAGATGCTATCCTATCCATGATATTTTAATAGTATTTTTGCAATGCATGCTTTCTACCTTTATTGGTCTTGATGATGAAGTTTTCAGGTTTCTATTTTCCAAGGATTTTTCTCTTCTTATAAAGGAAGACAGGTATTTCATTTGCAAGCTCTTTCTCTCATCAGAACCTTATAAAAGTCCATATGTCAGTTGTGTTGGTAAGGAAAAGCTGCTAGCTATTTTGGAAAACTTTCATACTGTTGTATTTTAGTTACTGTGGAAGTAACTTAAAAACTTATGATAGTCATGATTTTATCTTTCTTAATTCTTTTTTTTTCATAGAAATGCTCTTCAGTACTTGTATAAATGTTAACTCATTTTAGAGATGAATAAGCAGTACTTGAAGCATCATTAAGCATGAAATTAGTTTTAAAAAAGCATTTGGTGACAAAAAGCTCAAACAAAACTGGTATTTGGCTGGGCAAACATTCAGACATCACTTCTGCTCTTACACTTCAATGTGTAAAGGGGCAAAGAGAAAACTGATAGAAAAATCTGTCCCAGATCAGTCTTATCTCTTTGATTTGCACTTACAAATTGACATGAGAAACTTAACCTTATTCTTCTCGTGCTAGAAATAAATAAATTTTAGAGGGTTAGTCCAATTTTGAACCAAAAAAGTCCTCAGTTTCACTATGATTTACATCCCAACTATTATAAATATTGCTATAATATTTACAACAACATAGTTGTATGATGCTGCTTTCAAGCTGGTAAATCAGTAGAGTTAAAATATACTTTTTGTCTTATATTTTACATTTATCTGATAAATTATTTTGATTTAAAATATCCATTATTGAGAACTGAAGAATTTAGGCTTTGGATTTTTTGAGTTGGTCACATTGTGTTGGCATATTGTGATTCATAGTGGGTGGTATAAAGTTGTTAATATTAGAGTTATTTAGAGTTCAGTTAAAGTTGTTAATATTAGAATTATTTGGAGTTCAGTTAAAGTTGTTAATATTAGAATTATTTTGAGTTCAGTTAAAGTTGTTAATATTAGAATTATTTGGAGTTCAGTTAAAGTTGTTAATATTAGAATTATTTGGAGTCCAGTTAAAGCTGTTAATATTAGAGTTATTTGGAATTCAGTTAAAATTATTAATATTAAAGTTTTTGGAGTTCAGTTAATTAAACTTTAAAGATAGCAGTCCCTTGCTCTGCTTCAGAAATATCCTTTACTTGTGTGAATTAAGAAGCCTTTAGAAATATTTTCCAGTGGGAGTGCTTGTGCAAATATTTCCACTGCTGCTTATGATGCTTCTGCTTTCATCAGCATTCCTGCAAATACTTTCATTTAAGAAATGCTCATAAATAAGTAGTTTCAAGGAATTACAAATAGCAATAAGGTATAGGGTGAACTATATTTTAGGAATCCTGGGGTTTTTTTTGCATTATTCTCAAATAATAATCATCACAGAATGTTCTGCTTTGATTTACAATGTTTTAACTGATAGAGTTGTTATCAGTTAAATCCATCAGATTCCACTTANACAATGTTTTAACTGATAGAGTTGAGCATGGAAGCACTAGAAAATGTGCCATCACATTCCACTTCAATATACCAGTGGAATTTCAGTTCTATTTACCACCTAGTCCTTATTGTAGATGATAAAGCTGTACTGAAAAAAGCTGGATAAGTTTGGAAATAATATTGCAAATATGACAGTTATCACAGCTACGATTTTCAATGAGAACAGATTTGTAAGATACAACCATGTTTACATAAATAAAAATGTCTTTCTGATGTTGCAGATAATTTATTACTTTGCAGATAATTTCTACTGATTTCCACACAATGTTCTACTGATGTTTTTTGCTTTTTCTACCTGATCCTTTTGATGCCTTCGTGTAGTAGATAACTCAAGATGGAAGATAAGAGATAACTGTTAGTTTTATGTAATTTCAATCATAGGAAATGCTTACTTCTCCTCAAAATCAACATGTGCTGATTGAACTAACTGCATTAGATCTGAGTTTTAATTTTCCTATAAGTGAATTAACAGTAGGTTTGTTAAACTTGTGGCTTAACCAGTCCCTAATTTCCTTTTGCTCTGCTACTACAACAGCATTCTGCTCGAAATGCTGTCCCAGCCTGGAATGATGCAAGCAACATTTTAAGAAAACTCTACATAATACAAAGTTAATCACTCCTCAGTTTAAAAATTAACTGCATTGTAATGATAAATAATAAGAATTTTAACACTCTATATATAAATTTCTTCTGAATGTACCTTGTTTTTGTGATACTTCTGGCCTTTTCTTAACCAGATTTATTCCCCACTGCTGTTGAAATGCTGTGGTCCTTCCTTGAGGATGTGGCAGGATTTGTCCTGTCCTTTCCAGTTTCTCCCTTTTAGAGGCAGTATTCCCCAACATCCAAACAATCTGAATATGCTGAAATGGGAAATTTGTTAAGAATCTGCAGAATAGTGTGTGTGTCTATGGTTTTTATACATTTTTATACTCTCAGAGAGGCTAAAGCTCATACACAAACATGAGTAAGTGCACTGGGATTTGCAAAGAAACACAAAGGATGTATAGTTATCAATTAAATAACACAGCCCTTCATTTGTTTGCTCTTCCTCTAAAACATGGACTGCAGTGTACCATGGCACACAAAAATCAAAGATAAGCCTATGTCAAATTCACCTGTTAGCAGTATAATTTGATAAAATCAGAGTTGAGGAGAAAATAATTACTCTGCTTTTTCTTTGAAGAACACACTTAATGCTGCCTGAAGTGTAAAATTCCATTAAAAGCCCATGGTGTTTTCTGAATCCTTATATTATTTACAAAATACTGCATAGAATTTTTGAGCTTCTCCAACATTTTTTAAAGGAATAATGCCTCTAACTTAAGTTTGAAGTGTCAGCAAAGTTGTATCTTTAATGTTACCATGGATAATCTCTCTGTCTAACATTAATTCCCTAGAGACTGTACCCCAAATCTGCTTACATCATTCCCTCTAAAAATCTAGCTACTTCTCAATGCAGCCATTTAACTGATGTTATACTCCACATAGTGATAACATTAGAAGAGTCATAGAATGCCACAATCAAACTACTTTTACTTCTTACAGTACTCATATTTGTCTGCTGCCAACATGATGGAATGGTGTGAAATCATAATCTTGAAAATTCCTGTTGCATCATGTGTGTGATTCACTGCTGTGGGATTGGTTTATGACAGCATTGGTTTAAAAGTGTTTATTTTCACATTCAGCCTTCCAAAAACACAGATTTTTGGGGGCTTTTGGAGTGATTGGACATGTATGTGTACTGTACCAAAGTAATAAGTAGTTTCAGAACGCACAATAAGTTCAGAAAATGCATTGGCAAGTGGAGAATGCAAAATACCAGCTACTGCTCTTCAAGTAATGTGCTGCTGTTTTGGAAAAATAGAGAATTGAACTCTCCTGTACAACTCCCAACATGTGTTTTCATGTCAGTGATAAAGAAAAGTTCCTATTCCAAGTCTTGAGATTTCATAGACTCCACAGAAAAGCATTTGAGACATGAAAATACATCTCTGCAGCTTGCTCTTGGTTTGGTCATGACTTTGGAAAATTGTTTTGTGTTACCATATGATGTGTTAAGTGTCACCTAAAATGCAGCCACACAATTGGAATAATGAAGCAATACAAAGTATGGAAGGCACCCATTCCCTACTCACTCAAATTGGATTTCAGAATTCTTTGGTGTGGCTGGGAACAGCAGTTATAGAATTTCAACAATTCCTTGTATGAAAATATCCAAATATTTTCAAGAGGGAAAATGCACACGGTGTAGTTTCTAATCTTGTGACCTCACCTGTAGTCCAGCAATTTGGCATCATAGATTGGAGATGAGAAATTTTATTTTATTTTTTAATTTCAGAGCACGGGATACATGCAAAGTGTTTGGGAATGCATCTCAGGCATGGGCTTCCATTCAGAAGAAATAAAATTGAAAATAATTATTATTTGGGGTTTCATTTGCAGAAATTAAATGCTTCCAGTTCATCAGAGGGCAGCACAGTTGATATTGGACTTCCTCCAGAAGGGGAGCAGCCAGAAGCAGAACCTGAAGAATCTCTGGAGCCTGAGGCTTGTTTTACAGAAGGTAGGTGGAGCAAAATATATCCAAATTGATTAAATATAACTTGATTTGTTATGCATTATATTTTTATACAAATTCAAGAGGCACCTTGGGTTCATAGTGATTGCTAATAAATATTTCCCTGATTCTAACCTCTCAAAATTTATTCTTGCTCTTTAGGCTGCGTGAGGAGGTTCAAATGCTGCCAAGTCAGTGTAGAAGATGGGAAAGGGAAAATCTGGTGGAATCTTAGGAAAACCTGCTATAAGATCGTTGAACACAACTGGTTTGAGACCTTTATTGTCTTCATGATTCTTCTCAGCAGTGGTGCTCTGGTAAATTCTGTGTGGAAATATTGTGTCTGTCTTAAAACAGCAAGCATTTAGATTTACAGTCTATTATATAGCAGCTGGTAACAGCAGAATTTAATACCTAATTCATAAATGTTCTGATGTTAACAAGTATTTGACATGTATATCATAGGACACATAAGAATTTGCTCATTGGCTATGAAACAAATCATTTGGCAAGTTCAAAATGTAGTGATAATGGAAATAATAAGAAATTGTTTACATTACACTGGTGTTCATGTGTTCCTATTGATGATAATAGCTTTTTTTGTCTTATATACATTTAAAATAAACCACAGCTGAACTAGGAACTTACTAACAGCATCATGGATTGTTAAACTGAGTTGTAAGATGACAAATTGATTCCCTCAGGTGTTTACCAGGTTGAATCAAGTGTTCTGAGTCAGTTCTGAGTCAGTAATTAGATCCCTCTTGCACAGTGTACTTGCTCTGTTGGGATCAATGCACAGAGATTCACTGCCTATGCCCACATTTTCATGTGAAAAGAGAATTATTGATCTCTTCTAGATTGCTTTGTGTGTATAATTTGGTTTCAAAATTAATTCCTCAAAAATTCTGCATCACAGAGCCATTACTAAATCCTTCATGTTATCATTACAATGAGTCTTGTGGATCAGTGTTCAGCTCACCTGAAAGCTGAATGTTTATTTGGACTCAGCTTTAGGAAATACAATGTGGACTGAAAGCAGAAGTTTTGCTTGACAGAAGCCTTATTGTCACCTCTATCCAATTCAAATTCTTTCTTTGCTGCTATATATCACATGCAAATTTTGAAAAATGTTTAATTCTACCTTCAAAATTCTCTTTCACAGGCATTCAAAGATATATACATAGTTTTTAACTCTATCTCAAAAAATCTCTTTCCCAGGCATTTGAGGATATATACATTGAGCAACGTAAAACTATCAAGACCATGCTGGAATATGCTGACAAAGTTTTTACTTACATCTTCATCCTGGAAATGCTTTTAAAATGGGTAGCTTATGGCTTCCAAACCTATTTCACTAATGCCTGGTGCTGGCTGGACTTCCTCATTGTTGATGTAGGTATTCATTTTCAAGTCCTGTTGGGCAGTCTCTAAAAATCAGAATATTGTGGTTTTCAGTGTCAGTTTTCCATTCTATTCCATAGAAATTCAATTTTAAACCTGTTGCTATAATATCATTTATAATTCTGCTCAAAAACCCAAGATTTACTTATTACACTAGAAATATTTTGTTGATATTCTCTAGTTTTGTGAAGTTGTGATGCTTTATTGAAAACAAGCTTTTTTACTGTTTTCCACCTAGTTTGGGAAGATGATTTTTTTTTTTCCCCCTTTACTAGGGCTACTCCTTCCCAATGGTTTACTGTACATACATTTCTAAGGATTATTGATAAAAGATAATTGTATTATTTATTTTACAGCTGTTCTAGTTTATTTACTCATCTGCCTGCAGACCAGAGCAACGTTATGCAAGCCAGGACTGATGGAGTGGTTAAAGGAGTCACAGGGAATATAACCAAGTGTGGATTTACCTAAGAGTGAAGCCTCTGCTCTTGTCTCCCAACAGCTGGTTATCAGTCTTGACTAGTCTGGTTAAATCTGAGCAGCACTGATAGCTATGGTTGTGTTGAATAAGATTTTGTGGACACTAAAAAGTTGCATTTGACCAAAGGCCAGGTGTGGATGTGCTTTCTGAAAGCTTTTCCATTCTCAGCAAGTTCTGAAGATTTCTCATGGGAAGTCCTGACCTAAATTGACCTAAACTTTTGGGAGTTGTATTTTTCCATGTGACTTCACTTACTTTAAATACCACCAAAGGTTGACTGGGTTTATGTGAATTTAGAAGGCATTTTTGTACCGTTCTCCCAACCATGATTTCACCAACAGGTACCTAGAGAATCCTTTTTGCCTGACTCTAAAAGGTCCTTTCTGCATTATAGAGGGATTCCTGGAGAAAGAGGTCCAGCCTTGAATCTTCTCGAGGAGTTCAGGGCTCGCATCATTCCCACCATGTGTTTTTCAAAGGAATGTGCAAGATGAATGAGCCAATATTGCCTTTCTGTTTTTGTGTAGGTCTCTTTGGTTAGCTTAACAGCAAATGCTTTGGGTTACTCTGAACTTGGTGCCATTAAGTCCCTTAGGACACTAAGAGCTTTGAGACCTCTGAGAGCCTTGTCGCGATTTGAAGGGATGAGGGTAAGACACCACAAAAGAATGTGAACTAATGCATGCAGACACAGGAGCAGTGCATGCACTCAGCAACAAATCCATGCAGAAACACTCTTCTTATCATCCTCTCACACTGATCACTAACATATCAGCCACGGGGCTTCATCTGCTTATATGGACTCATCACTTCTTGCACACTTCATTTATGGCCTTTCATCCTTGGCTGGGCCCAAGGATTTAGCAACTGCATGGATCTAGGCACCAAAAACTGAATTTACCCCATCCAAAGAAGCCCTGCTACAGACAGAAAATTCAGTCAGTTCTTAAAAAATACTTCCTGCAACTACACACACACATATGTATTTCATAGTATAGATAGGATGCCTCGTCCATCAAAAATTTTTAAACCTAATCTCCTGTAAATATTATCTGGGACTTTCCATTACAGTTTTAAAGTTTTGTAATCAATTCTTATATTAATAAGTAAGTTTCCAGTGTTAAAATGCCTTCTTCCTTTGAGATTAGATTCTATGACCTGGATGTATAGCTCAGTTGGGAGAGCATCAGACTCCTAATCTGAGGGTCAGGGGTTCAAGTCCTCATCCAGGTATGAAGCTTGTCAGAGTTGGGCTGATGGTTGGACTTGATGATCTGAAAGGTCCCTTCCAACCTTGATTATGAAATGATGAAATTATTCTATTTGAGATTTTTCTAATGTAGAATTAGAGAATAGTTTGGGTTGGAAGGGACCTCAAAGATCATCTAGTTCCACCCCCCTGCCATGGGCAGGGACACCTCCCACTACACCAGGCTGCTCAATGCCTTAAACACCTCCAGGGAAGGGGTATCCACAACCTCTACAAACTTACATTGTATAAATGTAATGAATTATAAATTAATTGTGTAATACCTAACATCCTGCGTTTTTAAAATTAAAACTTCAGTAGGTTTTAAGGATCTGGTTCAGTTATTTTGGCAAAATTGGCAGTGGTGCTTCATAGTTATTAAATTTTACATTGTGAGCGTTACAGACAGATTTAAAATGCAAATTAATTTAGCAGTTCATCAATTCCATCATTCAATAAATCATCCTCATTCACAATGGACCTACTTTCTCCCTAGTTTTGTTTTCTTTGCTGTTTTATTTTTATTCTGGCGTGGGTTTTGCCATCGTTCATCTTCATACATGAAGTCATCATTATTTTCTTTCCTCAAGACAAGTTTTCACTAAAAATTAATTTAGGGATTAAATCAAGCCTCATCTGTCTTCAAGTCTTACCTGCCACTTGCTTCCAGCTTTTGTGTGTGCAAATATTCAGCTGGTTTCCTAGTTTGTCTGCTTGTAGGGTTTTATAGATAACCATCCAAGTCAACCTGCACCCATCTCTGAGTTTTATTTTATTTAAAAGAAGTCTTAAAATTACTTTTTTTCAAAGTTTGCTCAGTTTATCCAGTGGAGGTGTAATAGAAAAGGTTTGTGTTTGATGAGATCATTCGCTAGAAATATTAAGTATATGATTTTGCAGATATACATGAAGTAAATATTCTAAAAAGGATTAATAAATGCTGGGTTTTTTTTCTGGTTCTTTTTAAAAATTTATTATTTAGCTCATTTTATCTGTTTGTTCTTTTCCCTCACTCTTAAATCTACATTTGCTACTGGTTTTCCTTCCGATCATGTTCACATTTTCTCTTCCCTCTATGCTGCTTTGCTTACTTGTTACTCTCAATAATTAAAAAATAAAGAAGCAGAATTAAAATCAAGTGTTATATTTTTTTAAAAAAATTGGATGAATCACTTTTAAGACAGTGCTGCCTGTGTTCTAAAACAGCCTCTCTGTGGATTGACTTGTCCCTCAGGTGGTTGTGAATGCCCTCTTAGGAGCAATTCCATCCATCATGAATGTGCTTCTCGTTTGTCTTATATTCTGGCTAATTTTCAGCATCATGGGAGTGAATCTGTTTGCTGGGAAATTCTACTACTGTGTGAACACCACCACTGATGAGAGGTTTGAGATCACCCAAATCAACAACTACAGCCAATGTGAGGAGCTCATAAGGAACAATGAAACTGCCCGCTGGAAGAATGTGAAGGTTAATTTTGATAATGTTGGCCTAGGTTATCTCTCTCTGCTCCAGGTGGTGAGTAGCCACTCCTTATTTTCTATTTCTATATCACTCTTCTTTGCTTGTAAAAGTAAAAAGATGATTTTTTAGTTGTTTCTTAATGTAATCATAGTATAGTTCAGGTGTCAGCCATGTCCCCTTCTTAGAGAAACCCTCCTTAATTCCTTTGAGGTATTTCACTGGTGTTTCCCTTTTGGTTCCTATTATTTCAAGAGCCCCTGGACCATAGAAGAGACCTAGAAGGGCCATAGAAGGACCCATAGAAGAGGGTTAGAAGAGGGTTAGAAGAGACCTTCAGAGGCCATCTAGTCCAACTCCCTTCAGGGACAGGGACATCCTGCACTAGATCAGAAAAAAATACTTAATTCAAACATAATTCAACTTTGTTGTCTTTTGAATTTTTACATGTCCTTGCCTCATACACAGAAAATAATTTTTATATCTGATATTACTCATAATTGATTAAATTTTTAAACGATGCTGTGTCTCCTGTAGCCAGATTGTAGAATTTTATTCATTTCTGAATAAAACAATTGAAGGTAAGAGTCATCTATTAACCCTGCACTGTGCTCTTTGTGATGAGCCCTGAAAGCACTTAATCTTCAGCTCATAAATAATATTTTTATAAGCCCTTTGCCATGAAATAAACCCCAAAATTTTGTTTGCAGGCTACTTTTAAAGGCTGGATGGATATTATGTATGCAGCTGTTGATTCTCGTAATGTAAGTATAGTCTTAACTATATTTGACTTAGGGCTCCAAGATTTATGAATGTCATTTCCTCACCTTACAGTAAAAATGAGAAACCAAGTTTTTATTGTAATTTTGTAGCCAAAGAAAATGACAACCATAGGAAAATCATGAGCCAAGGAAAGCAGAGGATTATTCCTACAAGATTCCATGTTCTCTGTGGTGCAGTTGGACCAAATTTCCACAAATTCACAGCAGGCTTGAACTGCCTTTTCCTCCTGTCATTGTGTGCATTGAGATGTTATTTAAATATGGAAAGAGACACCAGAACACAGCTCAGTGATGATTTTCTCTAACATGGATATTTATTTAAAGCTGAGGCTTTCACCATGATCTGCCAGCTGCCTGAGACTTTTCTTCAGAGCACAGTTCCTATTCTTAACCCTGCTTTTTCCTACCCTTTTGCCTTCCTCTTGGTGCAAGCAACTGAATATACTGAAAAAACTCTGGCTTTTTGGTTGCTGCACTCACAGTAGGACACTTCTGCAGTGTAGTGAATGTGCACAGCTGTACCAAGAAAAAATATATATGTTCTAAACATGGCTTGGATGCTTCTCTTCCATAGTACAGGGCACTTTCCTAAATACCTACAGAAGTGAAAACTCCAGAAGTTTTCATCAGGAGCTCCTGTGAGCTACACAGAAGAGTTTGCAGCTGGTGTTGCTGGTTGTCTGTAGACTCAGGGAGATGCTACTATACTAGTTAAAACACACTGTGTCTTCAGTACATGTTCTACACTCATATAAGCCACTTAAATTTTTAAAAAATTAAATACCAAGTTTGATAGCCAAGTAATTTTCCAGAGTGTAACTTCACAGGTTGAAGATCAGTGGGATCATGTGGGAACTTGACCCTAAGAAGCAAAGATCAGAGTGAGAGCATCCAGCAGATATTTAATTCTGTGTTCAAACTAGAACTTAGTTTCTTTACCTTTCTTGCAGGTTTTGGATCAGCCAAAGTATGAAGACAACCTGTACATGTACCTTTACTTTGTCATCTTCATCATCTTTGGATCATTCTTTACCTTGAACCTTTTCATTGGTGTCATCATAGACAATTTCAACCAGCAGAAAAAGAAGATAAGTCCTTCCTCATTATTCTAAAAGAAAGCTTTAAACAAAAAAAAGCTTATTTTTGGTTCACACAGTGCAACACTAATTTTTTCATTCTATGTTAAATTACTGTGTGCTCTGCATTTTAAATTATTGAAATTATTAAACCTTGCAGTTTGGGTTTATGAGAGTTTAACAGACAAGGAACAACTAATAATCATGATAAAAGGGGATTTTTATTTCTGTCCTAACTTTTCCCACAAATGAGAATGTGAACAGGAGTGGTTATTACTATTCAGTATCTTTTTTATAAGAGATGAATAGAGATACGTGATTGTAACTAGATTTTGTCTCTCTGGTTTACTTTGGAGGTCAAGACATTTTTATGACAGAGGAACAGAAGAAATACTACAATGCAATGAAAAAACTCGGTTCAAAGAAACCACAGAAACCCATACCTCGACCAGCAGTAAGGATGAAAATCTTTACTCTTATTTTTAAATTTATTTGAAATGGGATTTTTTCCCAAAATTTTCCTAACTGAGCATTCAGTTAACAGTCAGTGTCAAGCAGGTTACAGGGAACTGGTTCAGAGCAGCAAAGACTCCTTTCTGATTACAATAAAATGCAGCATATACATTTTAAAACAATCCCTTTTAATGCTTAAAACCACAATAATTACATTTCTATTTCATTTGTGTTAACATGAACAAACTGGAAAATTCATACAAACAGAGGAGGAAGATGTGAAATGTCCTAATGCATGGAAATTTTATAAAAGAAATATTATCTGATGCATATTGTAACAAATCTTTTTTTTTTTTTTCTCCCCCTCAGAACAAATTCCAAGGGATGGTCTTTGATTTTGTAACCAAACAAGCATTTGATATCAGCATCATGATACTCATCTGCCTTAACATGGTCACCATGATGGTGGAAACGGATGATCAAAGTGAAGACATGGAGAACATTTTATACTGGATTAACCTTGTATTTATTGTACTTTTCACTGGAGAGTGTGTCCTGAAACTGATTTCACTTC
>VZTY01014304.1:0-10950 GCA_013400935.1 Turnix velox | reverse complement strand
CTCTTCTCCAGGCTGAACAATGTTGTCCACGTGTTCCACATGTTGTCTATTTTCATATGTGCTAATTTTAAGACAGTAATAAAATGTATATGATGACATACCAAAACACAAAAAAAAAAAAAAGGAGCAATTACTAAGGCCAAATACAGCAGTAGTTACTGCTATTCTTATAAATAGAATTATACCTTTCTTCACCTGAAACATGTAAACATTTTAAAATTAAAAAAGCATATCCAGGTCGAGTTAAGGCAACAGTATATTGTAGCTCTGATTACATGAAGATATCTAACTCTGCTTCTTGGTCTATAAATCCATAAATTCTTGGTCTCTGTATGAGCAACCTCCACACCCAAGTGGCAAATCATAAACTTCCAATTTTACAGGAAGATCCACTGTACTCTCTTTTTCTCCCTTCTATTTATTAATCTTTGCTAGCAGAGCATCAATATCCAGCAATTTCATTCCAACATGAAGAGGTAATGAAGTTTTACTACACATTGTAGCTGAAAACAATTCCTTCATGAACAGTTCAATTTGAAAAACTTGAGCTGTCAGAATGCTCAGAGAGTTCTTATTCTGCAAATTATTTTAGCTAAAGGTGTGTGTTTGGAGAGTTGAATTTCAAGGGATCAGTATGCAGTGTTTTTATTGCAAAATCAAAGGATAGATTTACTTACTCNTGTGTTTGGAGAGTTGAATTTCAATGTTTTTATTGCAAAACCAAAGGACAGATTTACTTACTTTGTGCTAACACAGAATTTTATTTTGCAATTAGATTAGCTAATAGTGACATCTAGGTGCAACACCTTGAGACTGACATTCCTGGAGAGTCAGAGATACTGTTTACCTTAACACTCAAATTGTTTCATTTAAATAACACTTGAGCATCCAGAGTGTAACAATTTTATAGAAATAAACTTGACAAATGAGATGTCATTTCAGAATTAAGGGATGAAATCTTGTATCCAAATTCACAGTAACCTTTTCCAGGCATTTCAAAGATTGAAAGACCCAGAAATCTCAGGTCTCCTAAGTCACAGGCACACACATCAACCACTGGAACAACTCCTGCTATGGTAGCTTTGAAATTGGTTTGTCCTTTGACAACATTTAACTTCTTAAACCTGAGAAATACATCTGTGTGTATAAGCCCAGTTATATTTGTCAAAACATACTTGAAGTGAAACACTAGGATGTGATTTTTGACAGAGATCACTGGAGTTTTCACTATAAAATGCTCAATACAGGAAGCATGATTCTAGTTATTATACTGGCCATAAATAATAGTTAATAGAAATAAGATAAACATCTTCACCAATATTTAAAAGATGTAGAGTCCCATCAGAAAAACTGAATTAAAAAGTATTTCCTCTTACCAGTAGCACAAATGACTCTGTAAAGCAAAAAGGTATTCATTGAAGCTTTCTATTGGTTTTTCTTGTAGAACATAATCAATACGACGTCCTCCATTCAGCATCCCAACCTTCACTAGAAAATCTTCATCTTTTGGAGGCTCTGGACTTTCAGGGATCTTTTCAGCTAAAATTAAAGAGTTTAAGAATTAAACTGTTTTCAAGGACAGACCCCAATCAAGAAATATCACCTGACTTCCTTGTTATAATTCCCATGTGCTCTATTAAGACAATAATAGTCTTATTTCTTACAGGACAGTGTGAACAAAGTTTATTTGAATAACAGCTCAAAAAGTTTGCTTTTAAAACCAAACCCACCTCTTTGTACACATAGATCCAGTCATTCTACAAGCAAATAAGCTGAAATAATATGTATTTTATATCCCCCCTTTGTCCTTTGACAATCACTACCCCCCAGTTTAAACTAGGAGGAATGTTTTGTAAGCATTTTGTAAGCAGTATTACTAAACACCAACAAATAATTCTCAGCTGGCAAGCTTGCCCTTGGTATCACCAGGGGTAAGATATGACTTACACTGAGGAAAATAAACTTATTTCCTTCTGTTACAGCCCACACTTCAAAAGTTCTTGACTCATTCTAAAAATATTTATTTATACTAATTTGCCTCAAAGAAAACACAACATCTAATAACTTGCAAGGCAAAAGGTTATACAAACTCAAGCCTAAAGTATCCTTTAAAAAAAATTAACCTCTCCTTTCCTAAAAGGCAAAAAAAAAAAAGCACCAATAGATTTTATGTTTCACATTAATACTCCAAAAGCAGAGGTCTCCTTGACAGGATCAGGAAAATCAATAGCAAGTCTGCCCAAGTTTCTGGTGATTTGAGATTGCTAAGTTCTAAGAAAACCAATATTGTGCCCAAATACCTTCTACAACTTGCTTCTCCTCTTCCTCTTTGATTTGGTTAGCTACTTTCTCCAGTTCTTCTTGTAGCTGAGATGAAGATGTATGAGCACGTGCAAATTCATTAAGGGTCTGCCATGCACTCTTTAAAGAGCTAATAAAACCCTGTTTCAGGTCAGAACCCATGCGAGAGAGGGAGTCTTTCAGCTCTAAGAAAAGATAAAAAATATGAACAATCAGCACAGTAGAAGGATTGAAAGCTATAAGCTCAAAACAGAATGTTCAAAAAATATCCTAATTATTAGGAGAAACAGGGTTGCTAAGTCATAAGAGCATTTCTTTGGGAGCAAACAGGTCTGCTAGATCAGGGCTCACAACTTTTCCATGAAACATTCACCTACATCAATGAAAAATGAGAAAACAGACCATATTTTTCTCTTTTCCTATACAGTCTTTTTGAGAATGTAACTTAAAATATTCCTTAACAAGTACCTTGGCTAGTCTAGGAAAAAAGAATCATTCTGTACTACCCAAAACTATAGATGCTGCATAATTTTTCCAAACAAGTGCCTGAAAACAGGCTTTTGGAAGAGCTCTTAGAACTTGTAATGTTTTAATATTGTCAACTGTACAGCAAAACTTGCTTTCTGAATGCAATTGTAAATGACAATCTTAATGAGGCTGGGAGGAATGATCTCCAATATTTAGGAAAAACATGGAGTCAGACAATCAGAAATATTCACTAGTCTCTTGAAATGTCACAATATTCTAATGTACCTAATGAAGAAATTAGGAATGAAATTTATATATGAAAGAAGTTTTCTTTTTACCCAGATGAAGTCTTTTTCTGCCTTTATGATGTGGAATGAGGACTGGTTTTAAATCCAGGTCTTCAATGATCATTGGCTCTAACCTGTAAGCTACTGGATCAAGCTGTTGAGGAACAACACAAGGACATTTAGTTATCTTGTAAATCATCCTAATTATCATATTTCAGAGAAAAAAATTCGTATTTGTTATTAATAGCGATTCTTTAATTCTGTTTTATTTCAGTTTTCAGTTTACAGAAACTCAGCATGAAAATCTATTTAATCATAAGATTAAACAGGTTAATTAACTAATTAGGTCTTGTTTTCCTACAGTTATTCTAAAAAGGAAACACAACAATGAAAGAATAGCAAAATTTTCTTGCAATCATATGATCTCCACCAACATGTCACTCCTTAATTGTTAAAAAAGATGGAGCAGAAGAGGATAATTGTACTGAATGCACTGCAAAACCTTTGAGGATTTCCAAAATTCCCAGAATCTAACTGGAGACTCAAAATCTGTAAAAAGCTCAAATGCAAATACTTCATAAAAATTTACAAGTGTGGCTTGAAATTACTGAGAAAAAAGTAGTAAGTTCTTTAAGTTCTGAAAATAAACAGGACAAATATCATCAAGCCAAGCCATACCCATACCTAGAATGCCAGGAACCTACTTCAGTTCTGCAGTAAAACACCACAAATATTTGGAATGTCTATTTCAGTTGGATCATGTTTATTAAAAAGATGTACACAAGGGAACAGAAAATGTTATACTCAGAGGTTACAGCTTAGTATTCTGTATTGTTGTCATCTGCACTGCCTAAAATCAAATCTCAAAAGTACTGCTTACTCACTGGGTGATAGATATTGAAGAATCCCTTGCAGGTAGGAAGCCTGTAGTTTTCATCAATCTTCTCCACACCCCTCACAGTGAGGAACACACCAATAGGAGAACCCATAGCAAAGAAAATATCTGGTTCAAAGTCCAATGCACTGTAAACCACAGAAACCTGACAGAGACAAATCAAGACATATGTAATTTCTCAGAACTGACAACTTGTTAATACAAGGCTTCACTAGGACAAAAAAAGCTATGTATTAAATCAACCACAGGTCCACAATATTTTCAGGAATCTTCAGCTGCATTGCCCTCTTCCACAGTAACACTAGAGCTACTAGTACATTTTAATAATGTGATATTAAAATATTCTTCTTTAAAGAAAATCTAAAAGNCCAGGAATCTTCAGCTGCATTGCCCTCTTCCACAGCAATACCACAGGTACTAGTACATTTTAATAATGTGATATTAAAATATTATTCTTTAAAGAAAATCTAAAAGTACCAAAAAATATATATGAAAAAGAAAGTTGTTGAGGCTTGATTTTTAAGTAAAGTTTGAATAAAAAAATATAACAGAATAAATAGACCAATTCTATCTACCACATTAAATGTAACTTCACAGGACTAATTGGCATTGGAACTCTATGATCTTTAGGGTCCCTTCCAACCCAAACTATTCTATGATTATGTTATCCATACAGTTCTGCTTCTAGAACTGTGTGTTAACAGCTCACTCACTACTGAAAGAAAAAATTAATTATAGTGTCATCCTTGTAATAATAAGTTTTGGATTTCAATGACCTAACACACTTTCCCTTCCCTCCTGCCAAAGGGAAAAGTTTCACATAAACTTTTGTACAACAACGAAGCAAAATAGCATGAACCCAACATTAAAACATGAAAACAAACAAGGAAAAGGACAGAATTGTTCAAAATGAGTATTTTAAAATCTATGAATTCTCACCTGTCCAGTTCCAACTTCAAAATATTCATAGTCAATGTTCACAGAAGAAACAGATGCACCAACTGGAAGCCTCCTCTTTGAATGCATCTGACCAGATTCTGAAGGAGAGACAGAAGTAATCATCTCTTTTGCATTCTGGGCATCTTCTTGAGTCTGGAGTGTGGCAGCCAGCACTGCTTTCTTCTCGGATGCTGCTTTCTTTTGCTCCTTTTGAGACAAAGTTCAAAAAAGAAAGTTATTTCACAACTGTCAATATTCCTTTAATACATCCATGATGTTAACAAGTATCTTAAAGAATAGAAGTTACTCCCCAACAAAGAAACTGATTAAATTTGCTTAAAATTTTTTTATTTAATTCCCCAAATTTATTTAATTCCCCAAAAAATGTGTTCACCTGCTTGGCTGCTCTGTCTTTTACAAAATTAGCTATTTTCTTCCTTGGTCCAAGGGGTATCCCCATTTCCTTCAGGTCATCAACTGTACACATCAGCTAAAAAAAAAATAAAAATAACACAAACAAATAATAATTTATAAACTTTTCTAGTAACATACAGAATTTCTTATTGGCAATGACTTAGGAATCAGCAGAAAGTATTTTATAAAGTTACAGAAATTACAAAAATTAAACAGGTATGATGGAAAGTGCCTTAACATAGTTGGTGGGGGAGCAACAGGGGACAGACATCATCACATCATTAAAAAAAAAGAAAAAAAACCACAAACAAATAATAATTTATAAACTTTTCTAGTAACATATAGAATTTCTTACTGGTAATGACTTAGGAATCAGCAGAAAATATTTTATAAAGCTAAAGAAATTTAAAAAATTAAAAAGATATGATGGAAAGTGCCTTAAAATAGTTGGTGGAAACATCATCACGTTATTAAAATTAGTTTTCCATAACTTTTATCTTTATGTCATGCATTGATCATACTACATTTGCAACTGCTTTCTTGACTCATGGTACAACAAACTCAAAATAAAATTAAGAGAAAAAAAAAAACCACTGAAACATAATTATCCCTTCCCTGGAACACCCTCATAAGTCAGGTGAATGTTACTGTACCAGAGACTCCATGTCAATTCGCTCCTTTTCAAATGTGCTTGTGTACTCTGACAAACTAAGCATTTCCAGAGTCTTCTGCAAAGTAGGAACCTCATCTTCTGCTTCAGGCTCACAAAGGTCATCACCAGAAGTAGTAACTGAGGAGCCCAAGGAACTAGTGTCTTCAGTTATCTGAACAAAAAAGCACAGAAACACAGTCACACCATCTAAAAGTGAAAATATGCAAGAAAGTAAAAACAAGTTAAATTAGCTTCTCCTTAAAAACATTATTATATAAAACCTTACAAATTAATGAGAGGCAAACTGTTTCTTAAGCTTTCTGACACTCAAAAATACTTTTTCTTAATCACCAAACAATTGGTCACTGTTTCAAACAGTGGCCACTGTTTCTAGTCTGAACACTGAGATATTCTTTCCCACTTGTCTCTCCCACCATTCAGATACTGTTAAGATGAATAGGAGTCCACAAAAGTCAAAGCTGATGTTCATGATCAAATCCTGTTACTGGTCTACTTGGTTCTACTGGTTCTACTTGGAACTTAAGGAAACATTTTGTCAGCTAATAAATTCTGAAAATCATTTTTAAAAGCTGCTGAAATATCAGAATTTTTTGCCCAGAAAGGGTAACATGCAAATTACCTGTTTATCATGAACAGCCATGTCCTTTACAGTCCCATTAACACCAGAGAAAACTCCACTACTTACTGATGAAGCCAAGTCCTTCTGGTTAGATAATATGTCAAACAGAATTAAAGAACCTGGAAACAGAAATTAAAGTTGCCTTAGGAAAAATGCTTATCAAACTGGAGGAAGAGTTCCAGCACAAACCAGTATGTCATAATCACTATAACATTTATTATGGGTTCCATAAATATTATCTTACTAAGGGGAGGCCTTGAGATACAGATATTATCAACCTAACAGGACACCAGATAATTTGTCAAGATTTAAACACAAATTAAGCAGTAAGTCCTTAAGAAGGATAATTAATGGCAGGAGGAGAGGAAGTACTAATATTGTCTTAAAACATTTTGAACTTAACTATCAAGAGATGTTTGACTTTTAGCCCACAGGCTCCTAAAAAGCCACCCAATTTTAGTCTTAAGCTTTATGAAATTTTCCCAAAACACTGGTTCTGTCCCAAATCAATTCCTATGGTAATTACCTAAACTGTGTCCAGCCACAGAGACTCCTCCTTTAAAGTCTGGGTTTCGACTCATGAAAAGTGCATACAAACGATTCATTTCCATCCCCACTTTGTCCACAATGGTCTGACAGTAGGTGGGGCTGTTGTAAAACAGTATGTCGAGGAGGGTCTCATTGGTGAAGTGGCGCAGACGTCCGATGCTGGGCAAAGTGATTTTTTTTATGTTCCTGGTAATATAAAATCATTAATTAGAAGCACGAATGCCTTTCAAAAAACACAGATAAGAACTCTCTTAACATGTAGCAGAAGTGCAGGGTAACTTCTACAGACGTTAGAAAACGTACAGCCTTCTGGCCTCATCGTATGTTCCTACATTAGTGCTATCTACTGATTGTAAATATTTGAGAAAGATATGGTTTCCTTCTCCCTTTCCAGGCCCAAGATAATCCTTTCTCTGTTCCAGGCCTTCTCTCATATTAACAAAGAAGTTTTGTGAGCAGATTGAAGTGTAAAAGAACTCAGAGATAGAAAATGAAGCTGAAATTGAAGTAAAAGGCAACATAATGCTGCCTCTTGGGAGAAAAATCTTGGCATCTCCATCTGTCTGCCTAGAGTTAAGAGAGCTGCAGTTAAGAATTGAGACTGGCTTGGTTAGCATTGCCTGGTTTTATTAACAGAATAAGGATCCTCACTCATGAGGATCAATACCTGAAGGGGGCCTACAGAAAGGCAGAGGGAGGTCTTTTTACTAAGATACGTGATGGGAGGACTAGAAATAATGGATGTAAATTGTAAGAGGGGAGATTCAGGCTAGATATAAGAAAGAAATTCTTTACAGTGAGGGTAGTGAAACACTGGAAGAGGTTGCCCAAAGAGGTTGTGGATGCCCCCTCTCTGGAGGTGTTTAAGGACAGGCTGGACAAGGCACTGAGCAACCTGATCTAGTGGGAGGTGTCCTTGTCTATGGCAGGGGGGTTGGAACTTGATGATCTATAAGGTCCCTTCCAATCCCAACTATTCCATGATTCTATCCTCCTTGATGATAATGCAATGTTCATTAACTTCTCTTGTTATCAATTTTACAAAAACTGTTCAGATGCAACTTGTATGAAGTTCTCAACATTGAAAAGCACACTGACCTGTCTACTCCTGTTGCATCTCCATGCAGAGAGCTATGCCAGTGAACTGGGAGGAATTCCACCCTGCTCACTTTACGTTCCTCTAAAGATTTCTTAAAGTGAGTCTGCAACAGCTTCAGAGAAACAGTCCTGAAATCATCAACTATAGAGAAGAAGAGCAATTAAAATCTGATAGTAGCAGTACTCCAGTAACACAACCTTAAGATGTACTTGCTTTATAAAGCACTTAATATGGCTCAGGACATAACATAACCCATAAAAATAATTTGATAAAAAATGCTAAAAATCAGACCAATTTTTATAATTTTTTTGTAACACAACTCCAAATATTTTTTTTCCCCACTCATCCCCCTTTATTTTAGACAGGGAACACAAATTAAGGGAACTATGAAGTGGAAAAACCTTATCAAGCATTACCCCTCTAATTATTAAGAAAATAAAGTTTTTTATAGCAAGCTTCTATTTATCTCACAATGAATGCATTTCAGACACAGCTTTCTTCACTTACTCGGTTGTGCTGGAGCATATTTAAAATTAAAACCCAAGAAAGTAAACAAAAAAATAACCACCCCACACAAACCACACAAAGCAAACAGTCACACTACAGAAAACCACACCTCAGACAGCCCAAAAGCCAAACCACTCTACAAGACCAATATTAAGTTCAGTTAAGTCCACAAGTCTGACATAACACAGATTCTGCTTTGAGAAAATGACCAGGAAAAAAATTCTACCAGAAACTGAACTTCTTAACATTTTTTAAAGACATGCTTATATGAATACAGGATACAGAGATTCAGATTAAAACAATTAAGAATACAACTGCTTATTAAACAAGCAAAGAAAACTTACCACATTCAACGATGCTTCTAAATCTCAAGTCACACACAGGACCTATGCCATGAACCATAAATACCAGGTGGTCAATTTGGGACATTTCTCCTGTAGAAAAAAAGAAAATTAAAAATTCACAGCACCAATATGTATTGCAACAGTGACATTTAGAGACAATCCACCTTAAGATGTACTTGGTTTATTATGCAGTTAACATAGCTCATAAAAGTCATTTGATAAAAAGACCATAGAATCATAGAACAGTTTGGGTTGGAAGGGACCTTAAGGATCATCAAGTTCCAACCCCCCTGCCCTAGGCAGGGACACGTCCCACTAGGATCAGGCTGCTCAGTGCCTTGTCCAGCCTGGCCTTAAACACCTCCAGAGAGGGGGCAGAAGGCAAGGGTCCAAAATCAGAGAAATTATTCAGAGATTCTCAGACTAAGTAATAAGTTTAATCTTTAGACTTTAAGCATGAACTGTGGCTCCACTCATTTGGGCCAAACTTTTGCACAGAAAAGAAATGACAGCTCAAGAGGGAGATCCACATACAGCAGTCACCTACCATCAGGAATTTCATCGTGGTCATCATCAATTCCACGTTTTACTACCCTTGGCCTTGCCTGACCATCTTGAGTGCTGCCCCATTCATCAGGTGTGGTAGAAGGTTGGAACTGAACTATGACCTGAAAAAGATGCACTGTTTGATCATAAAGAAATCTTATGATTCCACTTTTTAGTCTGATAGTGATGTATGGTTTAACACACACTGTTAAATTGCTTTATCTTACATCTTTTCTTTAATTAGCACAAATGCAAAAAGAAAAATCAGAAAACCCTAGAACTATCCCTTGTAGCAGCAACAGTGTCACTAAAACTAGATTTCCAAACACCACAGATAACTCCCATTACATTGAAAAACAACTAGATGACTTAATAATAACCACTAGTTGATGAAGCTGACCTAGTCAGTCTTCTTAACAATTTAACATAATTCTTAACAATTTTAACTCCTCAAACAAGCACTATTCAAGCTTCTCTTCTCCATATCCCAGTACCTACTCTTCCTTAGCTGTTTTTTTCTTTTTTGTGGGGAAACTGAACACTACCCCAGTTTACAGCTACTGTAATATGAGACATGGGGAGAATGTGAAAGAATAGTTCTTTTCAGTAAAGGAAACAATATTCCAAGCAGCTCAAAAACCCCAGAAGGTGAAGAATTCAGCAGTGTGGCTGCTTATAAGACTGGCTCAGTGTAGTCTGAACTTGTATTTATGGCACCAAGTGGTTTCAGTGCTCTTTCTCTAGGTTTTGACTGGACAGAACCACTTAACCAGCATTAATAAAAGCTTAGAGTAGAAGCAACCATGATCTTTTCTGGCCCTTCAATTATTTTATTTGTTTATTAATTAGTGTATCTGTGATAAGTGAACAATTAAGAACATTGCTCCATGAGGCTGAAGTCCATGTTTTAACCACATGAAACTGATATCAGATTACTTACAATAACTTTTAAAGCCTTTGCTTCTTTTTCATGGCCTGAAAAGAGTTGCCCTGGAAGACATCTCATGGCTTAGAAACACTAATTATCTTTCTTTAGATTAATGCTTTTCCACATGAAATCACCTAATTTAGATTGATACAGACTGAGATTAAACTAATTCAAATTGCCTGTCCTTTGCTGCCAGTCATGCTTAGTCAAAGTCTTGTTTTTCATAAGTTTCAGAAAACATTGCCTTCTAATCACATGCCAGCAAATCCAAGCAAACAGGAGTTCAGTGTTTTATAAACTTTATCATCTTTAACACACGCTGCCCCAAAAAGACCAAATACTTTTCAAGCAAGTAATTTGCATTCAAATTATGCTCCCATC
>VZTY01014301.1:0-13667 GCA_013400935.1 Turnix velox | reverse complement strand
GTGAGAGGTGTCCCTGCCTAAGGCAGGGGGGTTGGAACTCGATGATCTTTAAGGTCCCTTCCATCCTGAACTATTCTATGATTCTATGGTACTTCTTGCTAATATGTTATGGGTAAAAGTGGTCTCCTTTTCTGCCTATGGTTTATGCACTCATTTCTGTGCAAGTATTTGTTAGTTATAATTAGTTGCCAAATTGATTGCAGAGTTGTTAGGTACAACCTTTGTTTGCAATTTCTTGCAATGAATATTTATGATGTGCAAAAAAAAGGTCTATCATATGGTATTGAATCCTGCCTCTAATAGAGCAACTGGAATAAAATGAGTAGAGGGAAACAAACCAAACAAATCCCAAACAGCAAGATTATGAGCAGTGAAAAACAAATACTGTTCACACATAGATAGCCATGTGTGCAGAGAGCTGTAGGTATTTGTGTCAAAAGCTTCCACTTTCCCAACATTCAGTTCTACTGAGTTTTTTATTTAGATTTTTTGTGTGAAAATGGTACCATGGGTAGCAGGAGCCTCTTATAAAAACTGTTTAAATTATGAAAAGATGAACACAAATATAAATCCAGAGCTGTCCAGGCAGTGAAGAATTAGGGGTTTGAGTTATCATACCAGTATCAAAAAGTCAACCTTTTTTTGTTAAAAAAAAGAAATTTCAGAATGTAACTGAATCTTTTAAAATTAAGAATTTTTAAAAATTAAGAATTTTTAAAAATTAAGAATTCCACTTCATCTGCAAAGAACTCTGCTCTTTATCTACTAATGTGTACCACTGGAAAAATACTAGCTCATGGAGGAGAGGACGCAGGAAGAAGAATTTGTCTCCAGTGAGATTAATGGAGTACAACTCAGCACTGGTTTATTGTTCTGTAACACCAGATTCTAACAACTGATCTGGGCAAAAGTCACAAATGGCTGCTTGTCTTACCTTGAATCAGAGTAATTTGTGGTACTGTGTTCATATTTATCTCAGTCATGTAATGTTTGTTATCTAGACTTACTTCTACACTATTATTTTATGGTGTGCTTACCTGTGATGCTTCTGCATAGGTTGTAAACACTTAGAAAGATGGTGGGGTAGTATGGAAAGACACCAGGTAGTGCCATATCACCTGATTCTGACCCAGTCATCAGATTTGCACACTGTTCTCACCTACACTGCAATCTAATAATCAAAATAGTCACTAATAATCGCAATTTCAATAGCTTAAAACTGAGTAGTGAGGTTGCCTGAGCACCTTCCTAAAAATGTTTATCAATCATTAGAGAAATAGTCAGAAAAGTGAAAAATTAGCATGCCAGAAGCTTGTGTAATAAAGACTAGATATTAGGAAGATTAAACTGCTTTTTCACTACAGCAATATATATCTATAATGAGATGCAGTTCCTTCTCACAACTGTGCCACAGATTAATTAGTTTCAGAATACTGCAGCTTGGTTGCAGTACCTTAAAGGCCCTTGAAAAACATCATCCAAGATAGGAGAGAGAAAATGAGTATACAGGAGGGACACTGAGAAAAACAAACAAACTTGGCTCTTTGCACTGTTGTATTCTGGGGAGACAATTTCTCTTTAATGATTTTTGCCACTTTTGCCACTCAAAAGTCCTGATGGATTGTTACAATGTGACCTTCACATGGACATATTTAATTTGAGTAATTATATTAAGGAGAATCAGGTTGGCAGAAGGCATAGTTCTGCTAAAAAAGGTGCTGTATTTCAAGACCCTGGAGTGAATATAATTTTCCTTTTTCCCCCTCCTGTTTTATGTATAACATTTGAAGTGGTTGCAGTGTTTTAAACCAGATGTGCTAGGACAGAATTATTCAACTGTTGCACAACTGAAGTTAAAGAGAGCATGTGCTGTGTGTGCCTGCATAAGTAAAGAGCTATGCAGTGCCAACACTTTCTGTTTGTCTCTTTTATTCAGTCCCTTTCCTTCAGGAAAACTAGTGCATGGAACTGTGCCTAAAGCACATGGCAAAAGCCCCCAAGCCATGCAAGATGTAAATGAAAAACGTGGTGGTGTAATATAAAGAATTTATCAACATGAGTATGAGATGCCTGCATTACCTAAGAGAAGCAAAAGCCAAAGTTAAATTATGTAGGTCATCCCAACAAGTACCAAACAAACCTTTTGCATGGACTGTCCTTTGTTCTATAATGCACAAACCCCCAATTTTTGTGCATTATAGAACAAAGGAGATAAGGATTCATTGTTGAGACTTTTGATTTCTACTTGTACGTAAGGTTTATCCCTAACTGCAGCCTAAAATTATTTTGATACCCACACAATTATTTTGAGATCCACTTCATTATTTTAAGATGCACATGATGTAGATCCAAACAAACTATGTGCCATAATGTTGGAGAGTACTGGAATTCAAAACCAGAGGAGTTAAAAGAGTTCACTAGGAATCAGGTGGAAGAGCAACCAGAAGAATCACTAGATTTTTGGGTCATTAGATGTCTCTATATTTCATAAATTTGTAACTGATCCAGAAGTGAATGTTTTTGCCAAAGGAAACACATTTATACTTTTTATTTAAATGTCAGATAATTTTAATTTTTCTTTTTTCAATTTATCAGTGTGCTTCTGTTCTGAAATTCGAGACAAAAAGGGTGCAAGTGGTATCATAGGCACAAAGTGAAAATAACTCCTGGCTGTTTCTTCTATGCTGTCTACCTACTGACTGCATCCCTTCTAATACACCCCAGGATGCTATTGGCCCTCTTGGCCACAAGAGCACACCGCTGGCTCATAGTCATCCTACTGTCCACCAGGACCCCCAGGTCTCTTTCCCTTACACTGCTCTCTGACAGCTCAGTCCCCAACTTATATTGACACATGGGGTTGTTCTTGCCCATATGTAAGACCCTACACTTGCCCTTGTTATCTTTTGTTGAGTTTCTCCCTGCTCAACTGTCCAACCTGTCCAGGTCTAGTTGGATGGCACCACAGATTTCACCTACAAAGTCCAAAACCATGACTAGAATTGTTTTATTTGGGTTTGAAACTTCTCAGCTGTTTGCTCTTTAGTTCTCCTCCTGACTGATATTTCTGTATTTCAGTGAATGCTCTTGCCACAAATTGAGAGCTCAATAAAATATAATGCCCCAGAAGACTACAGAGTATATGAAGATAAAATTTATTCCAGGAGCCCAAGGGGATAATTTGCTTTACATTTCTTCCCTCTCTCTAAAAATACAAAACTACCAATAAATGGTATGTAAAGGAGACCAGAGCATTCCAAAGAGTTAGAAGTTTGGAATTTATTAACTTGAGCATGAAAGTGCAGAAAATAGGCAGGGGCTAGAGTTAGTTGAGAAAGAAGTCTCAACCTATTGCATTAAAACATGGTTTGCACTAGTCTAATGAGTTTCCTACCAAATGAGGCATGAAACATACTGCCAGAATATAAAGTCAGTAAAATACCCAAATTACTGTATAATGTCATTATATGTTTTATTTTACTGGGGAGCCAGTATAGAATATATTAAGTTTAAATTTACACAATGTGCAAAAGCAAAAAAAAATTCCTTTTTTCTTAATGAGTTCAGATAAGTTGCTAATAAAAAAGATCAAAATCTATGGAAATCCATAAGAAAATTGTGCATTTATGACATTTGCAAAAACACATGAAAATAATTATCATTTCAGTATTCTATTAGTGCACATAGAAATGGGAAGTAAAGCATTGCAGAGAGAACTTTTTTTAAATAAAATTGTCCCAAATAATTAAGAACTGCAATATCTTTAATTTAATGATGGCATGTATAAAATATAATGCAGGGATTTGCTTCAAAAATTCATCTTGACTATTTCAGAATGCTATGATTTGTAAATATTTGAAGAGGGAGGACTGCTTTCCTCTGGTAAGGAGCTGTGCAAAAGCTAGTTTTGCATGACTAAAGGAGCTGGCGATTAAAATTAAAAAAAAAAAAGAAGGAAAAATGATCTAGAGTTGTTTGTGCAGAGTCCTATTTTTATTTCTGTCCCTAAGGGACCCCTTTGCAACAGCAAGACAATTGGATGCTTTGGAAATTAATGGAATTTGTATTACATCTCATGAGGCTGGAATTTGTGTGCTCCCATCTCCTCAGACACAAAAGTAGATTGTTTGCTCGAATATTCTCCCTTTGACTACTCCTGAATTCCATTTTTCATTGGTTTCGTTACAAACTACACCCAGAAGCTTCCTAGAATTGACTAGAAGTCAGTGCATTGCATCAATTACTGCACTGTGATTAATTAAATCCTCACATACCCTAAATGCCAATAGGCAGCTCTGAATCTTTGCTGCATGGTCAAACATTGCTTTAAACACAGGCAGAGAAGTCTGATTCACTCTTTTGCTTCCCTTTGCTGTTATCTGTTGCTAAAACAGTTGTGCTTCCTCTGAACATGCTGTTTGGCAGATGACTGTCCATCAACCTCCTACACATCCCTTTATCTGCCCAATGATACACAGATATTGACAGGCTCTGCCTTAATTTTTAATGTGTCCTGGGTGTTTTTTCTTCTAGATGCCTTTGGAAACAGAGCACTGTTGAACCCTGTGGCCAGCTATAGCATTCATTAAAAATTAATTTCCTACTTGCCTGGTGTTTTCCTGATTTATGTGCTTATGAAGGCATTTTGATGCCTTCTTGTGCATGGCTGGATTTTCAGGCTTCACATCAGTGTGTTAAATTGGAAGTAGGATTGAGGGCTTGCAGTCTGGCCTTTGCAATTAGTAATATTTTTCCATTCTGGGGGAAAAAATAATACCTATCACTTTTGAAGTATGTGATTTGATTTCTATGGTTATATGGGTTTTCCTTAATGGATCACTTTATCTTGGGAAAAAGGCTGAGGTTGTGGATGTCCCCTCTCTGGAGGTGTTTAAGGCCAGGCTGGACAAGGCACTGAGCAGCCTGATTTATTGGGAAGTGTCCCTGCCTATGGCAGGGGGGTTGGAACCTGGTGATCTTTAAGGTCCCTTCCAACCCAAACTATTCTTTGATTCTATGTCAGAACAGAAGAGATGGCCAAGGATTAGGCCATGAGTGAGGGAATTCATGGGCTCCAGGGAGCTGCAAGGAGGGAAGAGGCTAATCTGTGTTAAACTCTTAGGAGTGTGGAAAAACATCCACTTAGGGTAAGACAAGAGAGTAAACCATACCCTTGAGAATCTTTGTGGGGATTTCAAATTGAATTTTGTCATAGTTTTAATTCTTTTTAATTGTTTTTTGGCCACAACTTGTTCCTGTGCTAATGGGAAGAGCAATGTCTTTACTGAAAATCTAGATCTTCAAATGTGCAGCCAAGATAAGCAGTGGTAGTGGTGTAGTATCTGCTGACCATGCACCTGCTTGTTCTGACAGTGCAGCTAGTGTCAGAGCCAAGCAAACAGAAATGTACCCTCATTTGACACCATTTTCAAAAATGACCAGGTCTGCATTTTTTTTGACTACACAAACTGTGCCTTATCACAGACCTCTGATGATTGTAATTGTCTTTATTGGCATTCTGTGTTACTTTAAGATGTTTCAGAGTCAATCACAGCACAGGCTGCCAAATATTTTTTTTTTTAAATCTCTAACATTGCTGGCATGTGGTCTTTGCTATTGGACAGTTTTTCCTATATTTATTTTTAGAGCAGAAATCTGATTGACACATAATCTTTTGGGTCTAAATTCAGCCTGCTCTTCTCTTAGATTTCCTTCAATTACCTCCTTTGTTGTATTCATGAGCTAACTGCTGAGGGCTTTGTTGTCACTGAAAGAGAGTAATATCTTATTAGAGTTATTAATACATATTTTTTTTTTATTTCTTTTTCTGTCTTCACTTGAATAAATTGTGACCACTTCTAATGTCAGGTTCTGTGTTTCCTCTGACCTTCAGAAGATGATACTGATGGCCATCCAATACAAAAAGGATGAATGAGGCTCTGGGGGAAACCACAGTGGGAAATGTAAGCAAGTTCTCAGATTCCTCTGCAAGAGGTGCATCTGTAGGGATGATCCAGCCCTTTCTGAGCACAATGGTTTCCATGTCCTGTTGGTCTTTCCATGAAAGACCCTTAAAGCTGGGCATTTGTTCAAGAATATTGTCAGTACTACAGTTCACTGGACTGATGAACTTCTGATGCCATCATAGATAACTGTTGCTATTCAACTCTACAGAATTATCATTTTCATTATTTTCTTTGAAATGTAGCTAAAAGTAACTGGTAGTTTCTCAGTATCAATAACCTCTCTCTGCTATGGAGGCCCACAAGAAGCATTATGTCATCCCAGCTCCATGAGCACGTGCAATTTTTATCTGGAAAATGCTGGTGATCCCTGAACTGAAGGAGTTATAATTTGATCTGTCTTGTTTCTTCCATCACCTGTGATTACTGTTTCTAAGGCACAGAAAGCTATTTTCACAACATATTTAATATTTTTGCAACACTCTTTGAGTCAGGACATCCCCAGAGCCTTCTTCAGATTTTTTTGATTCTTATAGGGACAAAGTTTATTGAATTTGCTGTATGCAAAGATGGTGTCTGCTCTACCCCTGAACTCTGCCTGTGCAAACACAGAGACTTTCAAACAAACTTCTGTTCTGTGCTGGAGAACGGCCTGGCAACAGGCAATGGGGTCAGCAGACTGTATGTGGGGGAAATTCCAGGAGTGGCAGAGTAAAGAGCCCTCAGCTTCATGTTATTAGAAAATCCCAAGTGAATATTGTGAAGTTCCTGTGCCATTTCTCTCATAACACTAGTATAGAAAACATTAATTGGCTAAGGATACAGGAATTCTCTGAGGATACAGATATTTCTCAGGGAAGTTCTGTAGGGCATCATGGCAGGAGCGCTGGAACTAGATGATCTTTAAGGTCCCTTCCAACCCAAACCATTCTATAATTCTATAAATGTCTCAGAAAGCTGGTCATCTTGGGTAACTGTGTCTAAATCTCTTGTCCTTCAGCTTATTCCTTCCCTACTCCTCCTAGGGAGGTATGAAAGGAAGAGATAGCTTTCTGTTTAACAGAAGTAATTCTCCTCAGGTACAAGGACAAGTGAAAGAAGATATCCCCTTGCTTAGGGAAGTCTGGCTTGGTGAATTTAGGAACAGTAGCCTGCATGAAGCCTCCTGAGCTCTCTGTGATGCAGCATGGCTTCCTCTTAAACTAACCAAAATCCAAAGGGGACTTCTCCCATCAGCAGCTTTTGCTTAACTCAGAAGCAGCTCAGCAACAAATGTGGGAGGAGTTTGTCCATTTGTCTTGTGCATCTTAATAGCTATTAAAACATGGGATGAAAATTAAAATTCTATCATATACCATCCTTAGTCCATTCCTCCCCAAAATTAATTCACAGAGAGGGATGATTTTTTTCTGTAAATTAGCTCCTACTGCAGAAGGGCTGGAACAACTGCCCTATGAGGACAGGCTGAAGGAGTTCGGGTTGTTCAGCCTGGAGAAGTGAAGGCTCAGAGGAGACCTCATAGTAACTTATCAGTACCTGAGGGGGTCGTACAGAAAGGCAGGGGAAGGACTTTTTAATAGGATATCGGATGGGAGGACTAGAAACAATGAATGTAAATTGGAAGGGGGTAGATTTAGACTTGACATAAGAAAGAAATTCTTTACAGTGAGGGTGGTGAAGCACTGGAACAGGTTGCCCAGGGAGGTGTTCAAGACCAGGCTGGACAAGGCACTGAGCAGCCTGATCTAGTGGGAGGTGTCCCTGCCTATGGCAGGGGGTTTGGAACTCGATGATCTTTAAGGTCCTTTCCAACCCAAACTATTCTATGATTCTATTTTTATATACTGGTCTCTTAGACGCTGCATTGGGCTGGGATAGTTCTGCAAAAATGCAAAGATGAGTTAAGCTGGTCCTCCTGCAGTTTAATGAATTTCAAATACAAGCAGCAAATTTAAAGAGCCCTCAGGCTTTTTCTGCACTGTGATTTAGAATCAAACTTTTTTATTCACAAAACTTAATTTTAAAAGATAACTCTTCTTTTTTTTTTCTGTTCAGCAAAATGTAAATTGCACTATGTAATAACAAGAACTGTCTGTGAAAAAATTCTTCTTCATTTGGCACTGTTTAGCACATTCTAATGAATCCTGGTGATAAAGGTGTCTTTCTTGTGCTTTATAGTATATGAAACTAATGCCTTGAAGGGACAATATAAAGTGATACAAAACTGGCTCCAAGCAGTATCTTCTGTAAACATTTTTAAGGTAATTACACAGCAGACTATAATGAATATCAATCAAAAAGACAGGTACTATGTTTTTCCTCTTAGGTAAGATTAAGACATGTTTAGTTTCGAAATAATGGTAAACATTTAAAAGGAAACATTTATTGGTGGAAAGCTGAAGTTGAGCAGTTAATGGTACTGAGCTTTCCTCCTCTATGGGATTAAAATTAATCATAAGTCAAATTTTGTAGTTAAAAGTTAATGGGAACACAGGGGAGACTACAAATACAGAGGATGCAGTATTTTACTCCCTTACTATATATTGTAGTGGGAAATGGTAATTGTTGGGGGAGCAATACATATAATCTGTATGTCAGTGTTTGTCTCTGCAGGATAAAAGGGCATAAAAACCTTAATGAGAGAGAAGCAAATGGGGATCTTGCTCTATTTCTGTAATATTTTGCCAATATTCCATGGTATACTGAAATGCATCTGGATTCAAACCCATGGGAATGTGGAAGTTGCTTGCACATAAAATTCTGTACATTGCACAGTTAAAAAATGACTGTGAGTACTCTGAGTATCTTGAAGTTATTTCTGGTGATTTTAACAGTGTAATGACTTCACAAAGGAGCTTACCATCCCAGAGTTTGCTCAATGGATATGTATATTCATAATACATCCTTGGTAGGGTATTGCTCAGTGAACAAAATAGAATAATGTTATTCTCTTCCAAATGAGAAAACCAAAATATGGAAATTATCCTGAGGGATCAGACCATCAGTGCAGTATTTTGTCTAGGACTTGTCAGGGCTAGCTGATTAAATGCCTAATCCTCTCTCTATCCACCACCACCAGTGAAACAAAGCCTCAATGAAAAGCTTGACTATGCATACATTTTTGTAGAACTTCCATTACTTAGAAATTGCCTTAAAATACATGTAGTATTTGCATGACATTGACACTGTCAGAAAATCCCAGAGAGGAGTTAAGGAGGGGAAATTTTAGAGGATGATTAGATTCTGTGGTGAAGCAGAAGCAAGAAAATGAGAAGCAGTGGAGGCTGAGCTGTCTCCTGGCTGTGGGGTGGGATGTGTGACCTGTAGGAGAGGTAGGAGCAAGGACTGCGGGGCAGACAACATGCATTACTCTCAGATTACTCCTGTAGTATAATTAAATTGTCTAGAAGAATCATATCAGGAACTGTTTTGAGGAATGGTGCACCCACAGTGACCTCTGGTTCATGATCACTCATTTAACTGAGGGCTTCAAGCAAATAAAAACCTACAAAATATGCAAATATCTTGAATTAGGATAGGAAATCTGCACTACAGGAACACCACTCATCTTTACAGCACTTCCTGGCCACTACTAAGCATATTCCTATATATTAATAAACTACAAAAGAAGTGGAACTAAATGAGCATCACACTTCCCTGGGTTCAAACATTTAATTTTTTTTTTCTCTCTTCTCAAGGTCATTTCCATTACTGACATTTTACTTTAATGTGAAATTGACTGTGTCCCACCAAGAATTCTATATTTTGTAATTAAACCACTAGCAGGCACAGGGGTGGCTGGATATTTTTGGCAAGGAATATTGATGTGTATTTCTTGCTGCAGCAACATGCATGTGTATAAAGTTCAGCAACACGAGTTCTTTGTCTCTGAACATTGTACAATCAATATTCTATTACTGCAACGCCAGCTCTTGCTGCATTGTAGCTAAATTAGGGTGTAAGGCTCAAGAATGCACTGGTGGAAAGAATTCTAATTTCTAGATATAAAGTGCATGTAAACTGCTTGGTTTTGCTGTAACTGTTTCAGTACCTGTTGCTTCAAATGAAGCAAGAAGAGAAGGCTTTGGGGGGGACACCTCATAGTAACTTCTCAATACCTGAAGGGGGCCTACGGAAAGGCTGGGGTAGGATTTTTTAATAGGGTAAAGGATGACAGGACTAGGAGTAATGGAGGCAAACTGGAAGATGAGAGATTTAGGCTGGATATAAGAAAGAAATTCCTTATGATGAGGTGGTGAAACACTGGAACAGGTTGCCCAGAGAGGTTGTGGATGCCCCCTCAATCCCTAGAGGTGTTTAAGGCCAGGCTGGATGGGGCACTGAACAACCTGATCTAGTGGGAGGTGCCCCTGCCCACTGCATATTGGAACTAGTTGATCTTTAAGGTCGCTTCTAACCCAACCCATTCTATTATTCTATTTGTGTAATTTCATTACATGGGAGTTTGAAAAGTTTTATTTTATTTTTCCCGGGATTTTCTTCACTAATAATTTCAAGAAAGCATCATATTCTTCTTGATCTCTTTTTCCACATTCTTTCTATTTGCTCTTCTGTGTACAACAAAGATATCTACAGCATCAAGAGGTCCATTATACAGACTTTGTATGGACGGAGCCTCTTTTATGGTTAAAACACCTAAAAAACACAGCCCAAGAGGTTTGGGGAGGAGTGAAATGAGGTGTTCTTTGAAAACAGAGAGAAAGCTGTTACAGTTCAGATTACTTAAGCAGCATGCACTGCTATATATCACCCCCAGGGACAAGCCAGAATGGGTTTTCCATAAATTCAGTGTAGACAGCTGCCTGGAAGAGCTGAAGGTAGCAGCTTCTTTCTTGTGCCTGAAAAGACATCCAATGCTGCTTCTAGGGTGGCACAAGAGAGAGGTCCCTGCAGGCAGCACAGATTGTCCTAGTGCCCCACTTGCTTTCCTATGTCCTGCTTCTCATAGGGGCTATACCAACCCCTGCCCAGCCCCATTGAAGCAGTGCAAGTGGAATTCATGTAAAAAGTTGGAGATGTAGGTAGACAGGCAGGAAGATGGGAGCAGAAGGGAAGCAGCTTGGAGAGGAGGAAGACATTTGGGCATGACTGGATTTCAGAAGGTGGATGAAATACAGGATACTAGGGTTCAGTGTCTGCTGGGAAAGGAAAAAGGAGGTCTGCTGTTGTGAGAAGTAGAGGAGGCACAGAGAAAGAGAAAAGCTTTCACTTGCAACACTCTGGGACTTCCCACAACTCTCATTACCCTCTTTGTCCAGATTCTCAGAGATCTTTTGTCCAGATTCTCAGTGATCTCTTGTCCACTCGACTCACTGTGCCACTACTGAGGAACTGAATTTTGAGTTATTTTCTCACTTCTTTGGGGGATGGAAGTCAAGTTTGTCTATATGGTCTGCAAGTTCTGATTTGATTCTGCTTGCTGTAACCTTCTCACCTCTGCAGGTGCTTCACTGGGTGCCATGCTGCTCTGCTTTCTCTCTCCTCCCTCCCTAGTCCTGAGAAAGGATTCACTTTGAAAAGTATTTCGGTTTTTTTAGGAAATTCAGGATATATATGCCTGTCACTCAGTTTCACAGTGTCAAAGGGCATACCATAGGGACAGTACTTGAGCAAATTTCCCTTGTAAAGCTGGAGGAAAACAATGGTTCCACTTTGTGTGCCATTTAGAGGAGATCACTCAGCACTCACTGCTGCCCTCTTAATGCCAGGAAAGCAGTGCTACTGCTTCAAAGTGAAGCTGTTCTGGAGAGTTTCACTGATGACAGACCTCAAAAATGGTAAGGCTGAAAGGACCTTGAAAGACCATGGAGTCCACTTGCCTGTCCAAAGGCAGGATCTATCATAGCTGTATAGTTCCCAGCTGGAGCTTCTCTAACTGAAGCTTAAAGGCTACAGTGGAAAGATATGACACTGTCCCCCCCTGTGCTGTAGTACTTGTGATGTAGTGTACTACCATGGCTTAACAGAAGCATTTCTCTATGCTGATAGCAACTACTAGTGCTTATGGATCTTATTTACCTTTAGTTTGTGCGTGTTGTTTGCTTTTTTTTTTTTGGTGGCTTTGTGACATTGTTTACTTAAGTTCAGATGGTAATTCATAACATCAAATCCTTTTCTCCATGGTGACTACTGAAGTGGTTCTTGTACACTCTGTATTTATGCAGTGGATTATTCCTACTTAAGCACAGATTTTCATTTATTTGCCCTGGCTGCAGGGTATCTTTTTTCTTCCTGACCATTTTTTGGTTTTGGAAAGAGGCTTTAGGATTCTAATCCTGTCCTCTGGTGTGTTTGCAGCCCTTCCTGAGGAACATCTAGTAAGTATAAGCATTAAGATGTGCCAGTGTAAGATCCAGAACCCTAGGTGATCCATTAGATGCTCCTCTTCAGTGTGGCAGTGCACCTTCTAATCCACACTTGCTTATGGGATTCCTGTGATGCAGTGTCAAAAGCCATACTAAAATCAAAGTATTTCAAAGGGAGTGATTCTCCCTGTGTGTGAGAACCATTACTCCATCACAGGAAGGGAGGAGATTACCTTGCCTTGATTTCTTCTTGACTGCTGTTTATCTCATTGTTATTTTCTAGAGGCTTGCACACAGATTATTTCCTTCTGTTTTTTCCTAAGAAAGAGGAATTGTATTTCCCTTATATCTCTCCATCCTCCATGAGCTCTCAGTGACAACTGCTAATGCTTCTGAGGTTGTTCACTTCTTTTTCACACATGAGAGCAAAATTCATTAGGCCAAACTAATTTATCAAAGTATTTTCTAGTCTGTTCCTCCCCTGCTGCATCTTAGTTCTTTCTCCTTTCTCACTAATGCTGGAAATACTTAATGCCTGACATGAAAGGGACATTTTTCCCTTTCTTGGCAACACTGGGCTGTAAGTACCTACTTACCACAGAGCAGGAAACCTTTCTCTGGGCTTCTATTTCAATATACTTGCTTTCTTTTGCTTTTGATATCTCATTTTGGACCTAGGCCTCTTACTTTTCCCTTTTTTCTGTGTATACTCTTTCAAACTCCTCTGTATTAGTTCTCCCTAATTTACAGTTTCATTGTGATTTGATTTTAAGATCAATGAAGGACCAATGATTTCCCCACCTACTCTTGTCCATTTTGTTCTGTTTTCTGCACTTATTTTCCTTTTCTCTGAAGAATTTTAGAGTTATTGAACCTTAGCTATCAGTTCTCAGAATTTCATCAAATTTGCCTTTTTCAAGTCCATTGTGCCTTAGTAGGTCAGTTTTTATTATTTTCTACATGCTGTCAAACAACCTGCATTCAAAATTCAAGGTAATATTGACTACTATTTTTCCCTGTAGAAGTTGTTGTTAGAATCATTGAATAGTTTGGCTTGGAAGGGACATTTAAAGGTCATCTAGTCCAAACCCCTTGCAATGAGCAGGGACATCTTCAATCTGTTAGTGTTGCTCAGAGCCACATCTGACCTGATCTTGAATATTTCCAGAGACAATGCATCTACCACCTCTCATCTGGACATCCTGTGCCACTTTTCACCATCTTCATTGTAAAAATTTCTTCCTTGTATCCAATCCAAATCCACCTTTTAGTTTAAAGTTGGGGTTTTTTAAATTTTTTTTTCTTTTTTAGTTTTAATTACTGTTGTGCTACCCTATTCCATCAGATTCTGCTAAAAGATTTTCTTCATCTTTCTTAT